>JAOXJP010233126.1:0-10365 GCA_025762735.1 Platanus orientalis | reverse complement strand
ATACAAACACTAATATATATATATATATATATATATATATATATATATATATACGTGCACATAAGTGCAATATAAGACTCCTTGACTGAGCCGTCAGATCAATACTTCCAATCCTCTCCATTGGTTCCATCTCAATATAACCCATGTGGTTTATCTTTACCCGAAATGTTGTCTTCATCACCTAGTGAGTCATCTTCTTCACCCGCCACCCCGATCAAAGATCTAAATTCCAATATGGTAAATTCTAATGCAAAACAACATGATAAAGTATCAGATGCACATACTGGATCTAACAAGTCACTAACGACCAACTTACATCCCATGACAACAAGGTCTAAAGAAGGGATCATAAAACTAGTGAAGTGGCTATGTCTACAAGCTCACCTGACTCAAGAAATTGAACCTTCAAGTTACAAGGAAGCAACTAAACATTCTCATTGGCAAAGAGCTATGCTAGAAGAGTTTCAGGCCTTGAAAAATCAAGGTACTTGGAATATAGTACCTCCTTCTTCAAATCAAAGGTTAATGGGCAGTAAATGGGTTTTCAAAATAAAACGAGATTCATGTAGGAATATATCTAGATATAAAGCATGGCTTGTGGCACAAGAGTTCAACCAATAACCTGGGTTACATTTTTTCGATACTTACAGCCCCATAATTAAAATGACCACCATTTGTTTAGTTGTATCATTAGACCTTCATTTCAATTGGTGCAGTCAGCAACTTGATGTAAAGAATGCATTTCTCCATGGGTATATTGAAGATGATATATTCATGCAATAGCCATAAGGTTTTGTTGATACTTCTTGTCCAAAGTATGTATGCCACTTAAAGAAAGCTATATATGGACTTAGACAAGCACCTCGAGTTTGGTATGCCTGGTTCTCTCGTTTCATATTTACTCAAGGATTTAACTTGTGTCAAAATGATCACTCTCTTTTTGTGCGTTATTCTCAAAATTCCATTGTGATTTTATTGCCTAATGTGGATGATATTCTAGTCACTGGCAATGACAATGTGTTTATAGCTAATCTTCTCAAATCATTTCACTCTCAATTTGAGATATGACACTTGAGTGAATTAAAACACTTTTTGGGAATTGATTTTATAAGGTCTGCAGATGGGTACATATTATCTCAAGCAAATTATATCTAAAAGTTGTTACAAAACGCGGGTATGTCCTCTTGCAAGGAATGTGATACACCAATGGTTACTAAAGTACCAGTTAAGTCAGATAACACTTCATACCCAAATATTACTTATTACAGAAGACTAGTGGGTTCTCTCTAATATTTGACAATTACAAGGCCAGATTTGGCATTTGCAGTTAATCATGTTTGTCAATATATGCATTCTCCAACTTAGCTTAATTTTCAGGCTCTAAAAAAAATTCCTAAGGTATTTAATGGGTACTAGTAACTTTGCTCTACACTATAAGGTTGGTTCACTGAGTTTTCAGGCATTTTTGGATTCAAATTGGGCTAGAGATGTGCTTGATAGTAAGTCGACAAGTGGGTTTGTGTCTATTTTGGCAGCAACATTATTATGTGGTCAACCAAGAAGCATAATACAATATCAATGTCTTCAACCGAGGTTGAGTATAGATGTTTGGCTTCAACAACAGCTGAATTATGCTGGTTACGTATGCTCCTAACAAAGTTAAAAATACCACTTCAGAATACACCAGTATTATGGTGTGATAATTGCTCTGCGATTTTCCTAGCATATAATCCAGTTCTACATGCACGGATGAAACATATAGAACTAGATTGCCACTTCATACGAGAAAAGATTTTACAGGGACTCATGCAAGTACGACACATTTCTACAAATGATCAAGTAACAAATGTTCTAAAAAGGCATTACCTTCTTATAAATTCTCTAAGTTTATGTTCAAGTTTCATGTGTTATCCCACCTCAACTTGAGGGGGGATATTAAAGGAGTAGAGCCAAATAAGTTAAAGAAGGTTTAGAGTTAGTTAGGATGTTGATTATTAGTTAGTGAGTGTGTTATGTAATAGAAAAGAGTGTATATAACAAAAAAGAATATTTTGTAGACGAAGCTTATAAATAAGATGGAGAAGCTCAGATATGTAATCTGGGTTGATTTATGATATTCCTTATTACGGTTTTTGCTTCTGTTTACCTCCTCTCATTTCTCTCTCTTTCTGATCTCTATCTCTTGTAAATCATTTCATCTCTCTTCTGACTTTGTTCCTAATTTCTTCTATAGCTAATCTTCTTCAACTCTAACTACGCCATATGTAAAATAAAATGTTTCTTCTTTTAAAAAGGATTATTATTTTTTGGTTACATAATTTTAAAAAGGAATATAGGCCAAGGAGTTTATATCTCACTTATTTTTTTTCATTAATACAATGAGTTATTTATATTCTTTGAAATTCTCTTTGTCATAACTCAACAAAAAAAATGTGGTACAAATTATGAAAAAAATATGTTTGTGTTACAGATTTATGGAATAAATTTGTGTTGAATGTTATTTATTTATTTTTACCAATTGTTGTTTAAATAGAAACTGTATAGCTCATTTTTTCTCTCTCTCTTGAATTTGGGTCGGCTTAGTAAATTTGATTTAAAATAAAGTCGGATTCAAGTCGAGGCCTAAAGATTTGTCTCTAATTTGCCCCTACTCAAAACCTTGACCAGCACCTATTTTGATAATCGTAGGTATCGCTTCACACCCATAAATTTAACAAGTTAATCGAATTAGATTCACATTTTAAGCCCCAAAAAGATTATTTTCTTGTCAAATTAAGCTTCCCAAATAACCCGTGTGGGTTCGGTCTACCCACAACTCTAGTCTTCAATGCTCAACAATCTAGCATTTTTACGCGCTGTCAAACTATATATATATATAAATTAATGTGCAGTATCTAATAAGTGTGTTTTTAGTAAACACGGTTAAAATTACTTGGTGTCTAATAAGGATAGTCTGTCCCAATGAGTAATTGGGCTTCAACGTATATTTCAATTAGCAATTAATCTATGATGTATTTCATTTTTTTCGGGTAAGGAGCTATAGCTCATAAACATTCACTATGTACAAGATTCCATTGCTACAATGGATGAAAGCTCATTTGGAATTTCTTGCCAATTCCAAACTCTAGAGATATGTTCCCTTGCGGCTCTAGCTGCCAAAGAGTGTGCAGCCCTGTTGCAGACACAAGGAACATAGGATATTCAGATATTGTTTTTCAAATTCATCATTCTTTTGCACTCCATATACTTTTAATGCACCAGGGAGGACTGGATACGGGACATTTAGGAGCTTAACTATGGGGAGACAATCACCTTCAAGAATGACATAATTTGCTACAATTTCTCGCGTCAATCTTAGACCAAGAAGAAAATCCATTGTTTTTGCTTATTCTGTTGTCCATGGTGGATCTCTTTCGATTTGCTTTTAATGAACAAGCCTGAATGATCCCGAATGATGGTCGCCATTGCATGTGATAGTCCTACTGCCCCATCTACTTGTTTGGGGTTTCACCTGTTTGGTCTAGGATTGAGTCTTGATTTTGGATTGGCTATAAAGTGGCTACTTGTGCATATTCATTGAATATTGCATTAGCTTTGATGATAATGGATTCCGCCACTAGATCTTGATTCTCAAAGATATTTTTGTTACACACTGTCCAAAGATGATAGAGAAATATAGCCCCTAGTCTGAAAGTTATTGGGTGAGCCTACTCGCAAAGCCAAGACGTGATCCATTGTTTAAGCTTTGCTTATATTTTCGAGTTTGGATTCCTAGTGGAGATCTAAACCATATAAGCTTGAACAATGCACAATCAATGAATATGTGATCCTTGGTCTTCCTTTGCAGTCCACATATATGCAGCCTGGATCAATATTGTGTAAGAACTTTGAAAGGTGGGGTTGTATAGGGATAGCATCTTTTAAGCATCACTAAATGAACACCAATACCCTTTAGTTAGCAATTGGGTTTAGTACCTTGTTTGTATTTTGGTTCAGCCGGTTATAACAAAAATTTATATTATAATATAATATTGCAGGTCATGTTAAGTAGAATAATACAACATAGAATGCCTTAACCTTAATCCTAACCCATTTCTCATCTCCCATTCCCATTTCGTATGAAAGAAAGCTAGAACCTTAGATGAAACATCTAAATAGCTAACCCCCCTTATTTGGTTGAACTCCATCGGTTGTCTTTTACATTTAGAGTTTCCAAGTCCTCATTGTTTACTAAATATTCACAAAATATTTGATATTTGATTAAACAAACGAATAAGAATATGGTTTTGGCTATATTTGTTTTGTATACGATCTGATGGAAAAAACTACCTCAAAGACCCTGGTGACTGGTCCCAACTAGTCTGGCACTGAAACCCCCGACCCTAAAACAGAATCCTCCCTTAGTACCCGACTCCCCAAGATACCACTTGGACCCTTGAGAGCCTCGGGACCTATAAACTATCCGAGACCCCAGGGCTCTCGAGGTAAAAAATCCCCCGACCTACTAAAACGTGACAACCCCGACTGACTCAACCCAAGGAATCATAATCCAAAAATCGTTATTTGAATAAGATATTCTCTGCAACAGACCTTCCAATTATGAGAAAATGACAAAAAGGATAAGAGAGATGCGGCCAAGAACTTGGGTAACAGTACCACGCGAGAACGTGGGGGAAAGCGACATGCAAGAATGTGGGAGGAATGCGACATGTGAGATTCACCTTGATACGCCACTACTTGAGCCTATAAATACATGCCCCAATTGATCTTCCAGGTATGAGACATCCGAAACCCTAATAGAAGAGAGCTCCCCTTCCTATAGTCCCCCCAGTTGTTTGACTTAATCATCGGAGAGCTACGAGCTGACACCCTACCGGTGCTAGCTTTCTGATCCTCTTTCACTTCGTGTGTGCAGAGTTCACCCTGCTGAGGACCTGGGACGACTGAGGGACCATTTGATTGGTGTAAAGATAGTCTGCTCAACCGATACGTCATTAGTTGGCACCGTTAGTTGGAATGTTTTGTTTCTAGCAAAACTTAAGGTTCGCATGGTTGAAACCAGGTCATTGGCGGCTCAAAATGTAACGCCCCCGAACCCGGATTCGGATATGGATCTGTATCGCTCTAGATTCGGATTCGTTACTGTTTACAAATCCAATAACCACATAACCTTGGCCCAAATCATGGGCCCACAAGTGAGATCAAATAGTTCACAAGTTCTCATTTGAAGTTTCTTAATTCTACTTAGTCCAATAATCATATTTCAATAGATTGTGAAAGCATATTTAATATCTAATAACCACACATTTGAAAGTGATAGTTTACAAAAGCGTAATCACAAACCATGAGGTCACAATAGTATCACCTCAATATCTCAAAATGAAAATAGCACTACAATCTCTATGATAGTCAAAATAATAAAGATACCAAATAACTACATCACTGAGGTGCCCTCTCACCCAAAATAAACAAGAGGGAAGTGAATGTCTAATAATCCAAAATATGGGTCCAGTGCAAAGGGTCTAATAACATGCTTGAAACAAATAATGTAAAAATAGAAAAACAGAGTGTGTCAAGTCGAGTCTCTCAGAGGAGGGACCTGCAATAATAATCAGTCTGAAAAATAAACGGTTGGGTTAGTCCCAACCTGTAAGAAATCTAGCAGACTATAAATAATCTGAAGTAAGACACACATCGGAACACTAGCATGTGAAAAGGTCAATACAAAGTTAAACATATATCAAAATAGTAATCACAGCCATGCTAGTATAAAGTAACAATAATCACTGGTCAAACAGAAGGCAATGATTCAATACAAAAATCTAAGTCCGAATAATAAGTCAATGCAGAGGTCAAAACTCACAACTTGATGATATATGTTAAAGTTTGAAAGATTCAATGTTCTATGATTTCAAGACTTTTAGATTTCGGTGTTCAAACTATTCGAAGTCCACATGGTTCACAATGTTCAAAGCTTAATATTTGGTGTTCAAAGATTCAAAGTGTTCTGAGTTAGATGTTCAAAGGTTCTATGTAAAATATTCGTATGTTTTGACCAACTCCACGGGTAGGGTTGATGTCCTTATTATAATCCCAAGGATGAGGGCCGATGTCCTTGTTATAACCCCAAGGAGGAGGGTCGATGTCCTTGTTATAACCCCAAGGAGAAGGGCCAATATCCGTGAGCCGAAGAGCATGTCCAAAGTACTTTTTGATGTTCGTAGTGTTCAAAATTCACAAGGTCCAATATTCAAAGGAGTCCAAAGTTCAAGGTTTCAAAAGGTCCAATGTTCGATGTCTAAAGGTTCTATGTAAGTATTCGTATGTTCTAGCTAACTCCACGGGTAGGGTCGATGTCCTTGTTATAACCCCAAGGAGGAGGGCTGATGTCCTTGTTATAACCCCAAGGAGGAGGGCCGATATCCGTGAGCCAAAGAACATGTCCGAAGTACTTTTTGATGTTCACAGTGTTCAAAATTCACAAGGTTCAATATTTAAAGAAGTCCAAAGTTCAAGATTCCAAAAGGTCTAATATTCGATGTTCAAAGATTCTATGTAAGTATTCGTATGCTCTAGCCAACCCTATGGGTAGGGTCTTGATCTCATGTCAAACCCCACGAGTAGGACAAATGTCCTTGTTTAACCCCAAGGAGGAGGCCAATGTCCTTGTTATAACCCCAAGGAGGAGGGCTGATGTCCATGTTATAACCCCAAGGAGGAGGGCCGATATCCGTGAGCCAAAGAGCATGTCCGAAGTACTTTTTGATGTTCATAGTGTTTGAAATTCATAAGGTCTAATATTTAAAGGAGTCCAAAGTTCAAGGTTCCAAAAGATCCAATATTCGATGTTCAAAGGTTCTATATAAGTATTCATATGCTCTGGCTAACCCCACGGGTAGGGTCTTGATCTCATGTCAAACCCCACGAGTAGGACTAATGTCCTTATTTAACCCAAAGGAGAAGGGCCAATGTCCTTGTTATAACCCTAAGGAGGAGGACCAATATCCGTGAGCCAAAGAGCATGTCTGAAGTACTTTTTCACACTTAGCCTTGTGAGTAGGTCCAAATAGTCAAAAACACACTTAACACACTTAGCCCGGTGTCAAGGCCTACATAATCAATGGTCACACTTAGCCCTATGACGGGGCCTAAAATGGGTCAAAGGTTCAAAGTCTAAAATGGTTCACATCAATAAGTTCGAAGGTCCACATAGTTTTTAATAATCAAAATGTTTCTATAATGTGTAAAGAAATTTTAAGCATCACATTTTCATAAATCAATCACTTCAAGGGTACATGATTCCCTTAGATTCAATGTTAGTGTATAATTCAATGTTCATAAGTTTAGAGTCATAATGATTCACTAAAATTGTACATAGAGTCAATGATTTAAACATGTAATAGGATTCGAAGGTTCATGTGGTTCACATGATCACATAAGAGGTATAGAGTTCAATAGAATCAATGAATTCAACATATTTTTATAGAAATTCACATGTATTCCAGTGAGTCAAATCACATAGGTTAGCCAATATCACTCATAGTGTTCCAAACAAAAGGGCAAGGCAAGATTACCTTTCAAATTAATCACAAAAAAAGAGATCTTGAATGATTCACAACTTCACACAGATTTTAAAGATTTATATGAAGATAATTCAGATTTCATATGTTCTAAAGGATTCCTTGAAGAAGATTAGTCCACACAATGTCTAGGATCAATAATCTTTCACAAAATAGGTATAGATCTAAAGAATGAGCAAGATCCAATGGTCTCAAGCATAGGTCTACATAATTTTCAGAGATTCCAATAAGAGAGGAGTCATCCCAAGCATAAGGAGCATAAAGACTTGCTAAACAAGCTAAAAAATCAAAGATCTAATATATTTCAAAAGATTGGATTCAAATAATTTCAACAATCTCAGAGAATTCCATGTATAACATCATATAATTTGAAATCACAAGAGGGATTCACCTCAAATCACACATAATAGGCAAGATTTACTAGTTAGAGAAGCTTAAAATCTAGCAATCACAAGGTTCAATAACTTAGGGCATAGGTTTTTATATATTTTCAGGGATTCCAAAGAGTTTCCATAATCAAAACATAGAAATCTAAGAGAATCAAAGAGGAGAATACATCAAATCATCCATATTATGCATGATTTTCCTACAAAAAGCTTAGATTCAATGATTCACATAGTTTTAAGAGATTTCAATGAGTTTCCATAGCCAAAACACAAGGTTCAAAGGAATCCAAAGAGGAAGTACATCAAATCATCTATAAAAAGCTATATTTTCTTACCAAAAGAAGCTTAAGGCTAAGATTCAAAGAGTTAGATCAAGATTTTCAAACTTCAAAGGTTCCAAAGGGTTTTCATCACAAAAACACAAAAATCTAAGAGAATCAAAGAGGAGAATACATCGCATCATTTATAGTATGCAAGATTTTCTTACCAAAGAGCTTAAATCCAATGTCTCCAAGAAAAGAAGCTTCACTTCAACCTCTATTTCCAACTTGTTCTGTAAAATAAGCATAGTTCTAACATTAAAAGGATGAAACTAGAAAGTTCTAGGAGAAAAACAAATTAATCTAGAAGGATTTTCATGGTTGGAAGTAAAACTTACCTAATTGGGGAAGAACTCCTTCTCCAAAACTCTCAAATCACTCCTCCTTTTATTCTAAATGAGTATAAATGACCTAAATATAGTGTAAATAGGGCTTTTGGTTATCATAGATGAGATCCCACTCATGTGGGGGTCAAATGGGAGTAAGCCACATTATAAATGGCATAAAACGTAATATTTCAGCACTTTTCAGTGTTTTTGGGCATATGTCGTGATCAATCACGAATCATCTAGAAAAGTCTCGAGAGTTTTGATCATTCATTCATGATCGATTAGTCCAAAAATAAGGTTTTGTGATCAATCACGAAATCCGTGATCGGTCACGTATCTCCCAAAAAATTTTCTATACACACAAGTCTTAGTAAAATGGCCATAACTTTCTCTATACAACTCTAAATTACAAACCGTTTGATGCATTGAAAAGTAGACTCAAAGACCTTTCCAACAAGGTATGGATCAACCTCTAATCCACTCAGTATTGGTGTCAGTGGGCCCAAGGAATCACCCTAATTATGTAGTCATGATAACTTTTGAACTTGGTATGTTTAAGGCTCAACTGGGGTTCTACACTTCTAACTCAGTTTAAAAAGTTCCTAAACAACTTAAGGTATGTCTAGAATATGATCGATGATAATTTTACCCTTTTGGTACAAAGCAAGGCATTACAGTACATCTTCCTCTTTTTTTCTCTCCGAGGAGCGGTGGAGAAAAGTTCAATTGTTCTTCGACATTCTAACCGAAAACAATCCACAATCTAGTGGTTTTTAGTCAGCAGTGGCTGATTCAATGGTTTTCTTAGAATTTGATTGAAATCACTCTGTTATGTTATGAGAATGTTGCAACGGAGCAAAGGTTGGGGAATGAAAGAGAAAGAAGAAGGATTAAATTCTGAGGAAGATTGCTTAAATTTGAGCTTTTTTTTTTTTTTTTTTTGGTTAGGTTTTAGAAGGATTGCTTGTCATTTTGTTGTGAATAATGGGAATCGGGTACAGAGGTGGGGATATGGAGTCTAAAGGCTATGCATTTCATAACAATTGTTCTTGCAGTGGTGGCGATTTTGCAGCAACCTTTTTTTTTTTTTTGCCAATTCACAATTTTTTCCCCTTTGCCTCTTCTTTCCCTTCTTCACAGTTTTTTTAAATTAAAAAATCTCGTTGAATATCCGAATTCACATTCAATATTTAACGGAGTCTTATGCGAATTTGTTATCTCAACATCCGTCAACTATCAGATGTGAATTCAGATGCCTCTATTTCTAATCGGAGTCGAATGCGGATGCATCAACATCTGTTTTGAATTCACTCCATTTACAACCCTAAATATGAGACACTTTTTATTCTAAATAAAGCAACATGAGAGACATGATGTCTTTGGTCCTTTCGTTAGTTTTATTAGGGTTAATGCCTACAATTTCATTTTTTTCCTCTCTTAATAAAGTACCTACAACCTAAAGCCTATACATGTCTTGAAAAAAGTACAAAGTGTATCCTTGAAAAAAAATTAAGAAAAAATTATTTATCCAAACCCTAAAACCTACCTAACCCTAACCTTTCGCGTGGCCTTTTCATTATTATACTTCTTCATCTCCAATGACATTCTGGCCCCATTTATCATGGCCTGATTCCTTCATCCTCTTTGGTGACATGTCCTCGCTCATATAAATGTGCTCTCTCTCTCTCTCTCTCTCTCTCTCTCTCTCTCTCTCTCTCTCTCTCTCTCTCTCTCTCTCTCTCTCTCTCTC
>JAOXJP010233125.1:0-10365 GCA_025762735.1 Platanus orientalis | reverse complement strand
TGCACTAGAAGTAATCATATTGGATGTTTGGTTATGAAATGTTCAATCTTGATCTTTATAAATATACATGTTCATAACAACGTTTATTCATGTATAATGCACTTAACATACCTAAAATTGAGTTTTCTCTTTCAAACTTTTTATAGAAAGCATTATAAGAATATATAAGAATTTTTAGGACTTTTTTTTGGAATTTTTTGGCATTTGATCGATTTCAGACCAAACAATCCACACTTAAATCGCCGATCCACGATTCGATCCCAATTCGGTTTTAGGCCTGAACAATCCAAATCAACGATCCAAGTTTTTGAACCATGCTCTCCAGTCGTGTAGAATAAAAGGCAGCAAAATTTTATTCAAAGTTCATTAAAAAAATCAAAGAAATATAGGGGTATTTATCACCCATGATTTCTCTTAGGGTTTCCCCTTTTACAAGTCCCAAATTAAAATAATTAGAAAGTAATAACAAATAGAAATAAAGCCTACTTGTTGACACATCTGCCCAAAAACAATAATAAAAACTCCAGCTATGTCCTAACTCTATTATTTAATAAAATATGAAATAAAACAATAAAAGACTCTACTACACTGAATATCAGCAACATAATCCTCTTAAAGTGGCTCAATCGTTTGTCTTTTATGTGTCCTCTTGTATGGACCCCACCAAGGCTATGTGTCGGCCGCACATGGCTCTAATGTCCGCACCAGTTAATCTACAGATTACAAGTGTAAAATTGAATGGGACGAAATATTTATTATGAACGCAGGCTGTAAAAGTTTTTCTTGGTGCTCGGAAGAAATTGAAGTTTATAATTGGAGATCCACCCTCAAAAACTAGTGAGGGTTATGAGGATTGGTGGTAAGACAACTATCTTGTAATGACCTGGTTGTGGAATAGTATGGATCCACAGATAAGTGCAAATGTGATTTTCTTAGTTACTGCCAAGCAAGTCTAGACCGCACTTCAGAAGATATACTCTATGGATAAGAACATATCTAGAATCTATCAGTTGTATGAAAACATCTTCATTTGGCAACAAGGTGACAAATCTATGAGTGAGTATTATAGTACTCTTTGTGGCATGTGGGAAGAACTGAACATGTATTAGCCTAGTACTAATGACATTGAGCAACTCAAAAGGCAACATGAAGAGTTCCAAGTAGCCAAATTCATGTCTAGCCTGAATCCCAATCTCCAAAATATTTTAGGTTAAATACTGGTTAGTGACAGTGTTCCATCCTTAAACAATGTATATCCCAGAGTTCTATGTGCTACAGTTCCTGCCTCATCAATTGTATCTGAGCACCCAAGCAATGAAATTTCGGGTCTTGATTCTATGGTTGGGCATGGCAGAGGCAATCTCAATAGAGGCCGAGGTCGAGGTGTGAGTGGTGACCGAGGTCAAGGACAAGGTCCCCTCGTAAGTGCACCCATTGTAAAAGAACCAACCATATCTCAATGAAGTGTTGGGATAAGTTTGGGAAGCATGCCTAGGCTAATGTCATGACTACTATTAGCGATTCACCTATGGGAAATTCATTAGAGGAAAGTCACTATGTCAAAGAAGCTCCAAGTGCCTCTTCTAGACACGTTACTATCTCTCTCTCTCTCTCTCTCTCTCTCTCTCTCTCTCTCTCTCTCTCATAATATAATGCATTACTACAACATGTTCAAGCTCAGAGTCTCACCTCTGGCCAACCAGCATCTACTGTTACACTAGCCCATTCAGGTACTACTTGCCTTACTACTCAAGGATCATCTTAGGTCATAAAATCAAGAAACTCTGAACACATGACTATTACCTTCTCACAATTAGTTTCCTTTCATTCTTCTACCTCTAAATCAGCTGTTGTGCTTGTAGATGGATCTACACGTTCCATAAGTGGTCGTGGAGATACTAATTTGACCCCTTCTTTATCATTTTCATTTATTCTATATGTACCCAAATTTCCTTTTAGTCTGTTGTCCGTCAACAAATTAAGTAAATCCTTAAACTTTTCAGTAACCTTTTATCATTCATTTTGCATCTTTCAGGACCTCAAAACGAGGAAGATGATTGGTGGCAGGTGTGAAGCTAATGGACTTTATTATCTGGATGGGGATCCAAGAGATGATGTTGCAGCTGCACTAAGTTCTAGTGTCTCTCCTCTTCAGTGGCATAGTCTCTTGGATCATCCATCACTTCAAAAATTAAAGCAGAGTATTCCATCCTTAAAATCCATGTCGAGTTTAGAGTGTGAAAGTTGTCAATTACGCAAGCACCATCATGTTTCTTTTCCCAATCATAGGTTGAGTCCTTTTGAGTTAGTTCATTCTAACATTTGGGGTCTTGCTAGGCATAAGTCTTTAGTTGGTTATTCGAATGCTGTCACATTTGTGGATGATTATTCTCGCATGCATTGTTATTTTTATTAAAGAATCATTCTAAGTTACCATCTATCTTTAAATTGTTTTATAAAAAAATTGAGACTCAATATGGTTATCACATTCTTACTTTTCATTCTGATAATGCTTGGGAATACATCCAAACTAACTTACAAGATTTATGCCTCACATGGGATTATCTATCAAACCTCTTATGCTCATACACCCCAACAAATGGTGTTGCAGAACGTAAGAACAGACACCTACTTGACATTACAAGAGCTCTACTATTTCATATACACGTACCACAATTTTTTTGGGGAGATGCCATACTGACTATCGGTTTCTTGGTTAATTGCATGTCATCGTCTGTGTTGGGTAATAAATCTCCACATTCTATTTTGTTTCCTAATGCCTCATTATTTCATCTTCCTCCTTGAGTCTTTAGGTGTACTTGTTTTGTTCAAGCTCTGGATCCTAGTCATGATAAGGTATCACCCAAGTTGTATGCATGTGTCTTTCTTGGTTTTCCTGAACTCAAAAGGGATACAAGTGTTATGATCCTTCTTCTCGCCGTGTCTTTGTGAGTGTTGGCGTTACCTTTTTTTAGAGTACACCCTTCATTCCTCCTTAAGGGAAGAGCTTTGATGCTGATATTTTATCTGATCATGTTGAAGAGTCTTCCCCTTATGTTAAGTCACAGCCTTCAGTTCCTCTTCCAACACCAGTATCATCTGAAGCTCTCTTGAAGGTGTATCAACGAAAGTCAGGAGCTCCTCTAGCTACTGATCCATCTCCTCTTCTTGAGGTTCCATCTACTTCCCTTGATTTGTCTATCGCCTTACGCAACAGTAAACATTCTTTTACCCATTATCCTATTGCCAATTTCGTGACTTTTGACTGTTTCTCTTCCGTGTTTCGTTCCTTTGCTTCGCCTCTTTCTACCATTTCTTTGCCCAAGTCCTGGGCATAAGCAATGCAGTATTTTGGGCAGAAGCAAGCCATAAATGCTAAGATGGTTGCTCTTCACCAAAATGGTACTTGGGAGCTTACCAAACTTCTTCCAGGCAAACAAGCTGTTGGGTGTCGTTGGCCGTTCGGTATGTACCATCAAATACCATCCTGGTAGTACCATTGAAAGACTTAAGGCTCATCTAGTAGCCAAAGGGTATACACAAACATTCGCTATTGACTACTTTGAGAATTTTTCACCAATTGCACGTCTTAATTTTGTTCGGGTTATAATTTCTATAGTAGTATCCTTACATTAGCCATTATTTCAATTGGATGTCAAAAATGTCTTCCTTTATGGTGATCTTCAAGAGAAGGTGTATATGGAGCAACCTCCTAGATATGTTGCTCAGGGGGAGAGCGACAAGGTACGTCGATTGCAAAAGGAAATTTATAGATTGAAACAGTCACCTTGGGCTTGGTTTGACAAGTTTAGTCAAACAATGTTGAAGTATGGGTTTAAGAAGACTTTATCTGACCACTCAATATGTGTTCGTAAGCAGTAAACTAGTGTCATTTATCTTGTCATATATGTTGATGATATCATTATTACTGGGAGTGATCATGATGGTATTATTGATTTGAAACAGTACCTCAACACGGCATTCCAAACCAAGGTTATTGAACAACTTTGTTACTTTATGGGAATTAGAAGTAGCTCGGTTTAAACAAGGGCTCTATCTATCTCAGAAGAAATATGTAATGGATTTGTTAGAAGTTGGTATGTTTGGGTGTAAACCTATTGACACTCCTATGGATCCTAACTCCAAGATTGTGATTGATGAAGGGAAGTTATTTTTTGATCCAAGCCATTACAAGAGGATGGTTGGGAAACTAATTTATCTGGTAGTGACACACCCAATTGTTTTTGCAGTTGAGACTTAGGGTGGTGAGTTAGTATATGCACACTCCACGTCAATCACACTGGGATGTCGTGTGCAGGATTCCGAGATACTTGAAAAGCAGTCCAGGAAAAGACATTCTTTACACTCCCTCAAATAATTTGGAAGTTGTTGGTTATTCAGATGTAGACTAGGATGGTAGTCAGCATGACAAACGGACCACATTAGGATACTGCACCTTTGTTGCTGGTAATTTGGTTACATGGAGAAATAAAAAGCAGCATGTGGTAGCAAGGTCAAGTGCCAAGGCTGAATATAGAGCTATGGCACATACTTCATGCGAACTACTATGGCTGAGATCTCTTTTACAGGAAACGGGGATAGTGGTTCCCTCTCCTTTATCATGTACTGTGACAACCAGGCAACCATTTGTATAGCAAGCAACCCCATATTTCATGAGAGGACTAAGCATATAGAAATTGATTGCCACTTTATTCAAGATTTGGTGATGAATAAGCAAGTTATAACCTCATATGTCAAATTAGAAGATCAATTGGGTGATTTGTTCACCAAGGCTTTAGGGAGGTCCCACCTGATGTACTAATGCGACAAGCTTGGCATGACTGGCTTGCATGCTCCAGCTTGAGGGGGAGTGTTAAAGTTAATTAATATGTGCAAAGTTTATGTTATAGGTGCAGGGGTATTTTTGTCCCTACACCCAATATATTATAAAAAGGGGAGGAGGCATCATTTTCTTCTAACGACAACTCCTCCTTCCCCCCTCTCCTTTGAGTACTTCTCTTTCTTTCTCTCTCATTTTCCAAGGCTGAATAATCGTTTAACCGAGAACTTTCCCTTTTTTTAATCCAAATTCACCTATCAATCGCCCTTGAATCAAGCCTAAAGTCCTTACTGGTTTAGGAAGCCCATAAACTATTTGATTTCCCAATCATTTAGATTTCTCATTAGGTTAGGACTCCACACCCTAACGTAGAATGACCTAAGGCCTAAAAATCCTACAGGTTATGGGCCCAAGAGGAATCTAAACAAGGTCCAAATTGTCTGTAAGTAACCCTCGAAATATGGATTAAACAGATTAAGGAAAGATAAAATCTAAAAGTTCTAATTGTTGGACATAACCAGGGCACCACAGAAAATAAGGTTTAGGCTTCTCAGATTAAGGTGAAACTTTACAAGATTATATAGGGTTATGAATGAAGATTTAACCCTCCAAATATGAGCACAAAGAAATTAGTAAAAGTATATAAAGCAAGCAAAACTCAGGTCTACTGTCAAAAAATCCAGCAAAGTAGAATATAGAAAACTCAACCAATAAATGTATGAAAATTAACAAGACAAGAAAAAGAACTTTGAACTTCAAGAGAGACTTATCTTGAAGCCGTATGAATGACTTACGGTGTAGTAGAATTCGTTGGATGCTTGCTTTATGGAAGAAGAAGAATAATATGGGATTTCAAGCAGGCCCAACCTCAAACCCTAGGAGATGAGTGGGAGGCCTAGCCTTGACCAAGAAGAAGATATGGGAGGCCCAACCACAACCAGTCACACCACAAGGGAGCAACTTCAACTCAATCAACCCTATTCAATTCATTAGAGTATGACCCCTTTTATAAAAAATTACAGCAACATCCCTAAAAATATAAACAAATATTCTTTTAGCTCCTTAAACATCAAACCCTAATAAATTCTAAAGACAACTTGACTTTGCAAGGGAAATATTAGTAACAACCCCTTTTATTTGCTAACCCAAAAATAAAAACATCATTCCAGTCACTTACTAGTAACCCCCTCAGTAATTTAGTCATAACTCTCTCAAATCACCTCGGATTTGTGCAAAAGGTCTTTTTCGAAAGGTAACTGAATAATCTTTCTAAAGACACCAAAACCTAGCTAAAAAGACAAGTATTGACCTTGGAAATTTTGGGCTAAAATCAAATTACGGGATTACAATTCAAAATAAGTAAAACCTAATAACCTAAAATATAACTCTTAATGTACCCCACTTAATCAACCAATTTCTTCTTGTTTCTCATGGATGCTCCCACATCACACACCCTCACTAATATTTGGATCGAAGTGCTCCATTACACTACCTTTCTTTTTACCACTATTCAGTAACGTTTGCTAAACGTGTCTTTGAGGGGAGTGGATCCACACCTTTTGTCAATCTAAAATCATATATTCTCTCCCAAACCCATTTTAACTTCGTGAATCTACTAAACACATCGCCTCCATCTACAATCAACTTCCACAAACCTGACCCATGGCCTGTCCTCAAGTCCTTAGGCTCCCATTCCAAAATCATTCCAAACTTGTTAGTTATCACTTTTATCCATATGCTCTCCTTCTCCATTCCAAACCACCACAACCATTTTCCTTTAAAAAAAATCCTTGAAGCTCGAAATTATGCATTCTCAACCTCCTTAATCCAAGGCCTAACATCATTGGCCAACAAGCATCCTTTTATTCACAAGATGAAGGTGGATTTTTTGAGATTCATTAGACTTAGGTTGGGGTCTGCTCGGGATATTAAATTTTGGCAAGATCTTTCAGTCAGGGTGACCCCCCGAATGGAAGAATTTAAAACGCTTTACTCTTTGGTAGAGGAAAAAAAGATTGGGTGGCAAACTCCTTCAACTTTGGTAAGAGTGTTTGGGTTCCAAGGATTAGAAGAAATTTATATAATTAGGAAATGGAGGAGTGTAACTCCGCCAATGTTTGTATCTTCAGACATTGCCGGTCCCAATGGAGGAGTGTAGTTAGTTGCGCGTGTTGGATGAATATAAGCCGGATCTTAATATAGTTGATGAGATGGAATGGTTTATTAATAGAAAGAGTAAATTCTCTACTAAATCCCTGTATAATGAGTTGATGGGATCTGGTTTGGTTTCTTTCCCTTTAGAAGTATTTAGAACCTAGGCATCCCCTCAAAAGTCTATTTCTTTTTGTGAAATGCATATTTGGATAAAATTACAACCCTTAATCATCTTCAAAACAAAGGGTGAAACTTGACAAATAGGTGTGTCATGTGCAAGGAGGAGGAATCAGCCAATCACCTTTTTGTCCATTGCTCTTTGGCAACTAGGGTTTGTGATGCGGACATTGGAGACAAGGTGAAATCCACACACGGCCTTGGTAAGATCTACACAAGACACATGAAGGAACATCTTTGGAACATATGATGGAGGTTTTTTAACTCTTTACTGCAATGTTTTACTATTTTACTTAATAGTTTATGAGTTATTAGAATTTAGGACAGGAGGGTCATTTTAATTTTTGTTTTTGGGGATTTGTGTAATAAGGCATTATTACCAATGCTATTTTAATAATTTTAGAGAGTCAACAATTCAAAGTGGGACCCTCTAAGAGTGTTTGACGAAATTCTCTAGAAATGCCTGATTTTGGCTATTTTAGTTTTTAGAAAGTGAAGTTTTTAGTAGTTTTGACTTTAGAAAAGTCTTAGGTATCAAGTAAACTAGTAGTTTAGAAGTTTTTAAGTTGGTTTTTTGCTATTTTCACTAGTTTGTGAGCTTATATATGGTTTGCACGTTTTTGTACTTGGTATGATTGAATAAATAAAAATTTTGGTTGTTTTCTTGCTCTCCATGAGTGAAACTCCTTCTCTTTTTCAAGTTTGAGGATTCTTCAAGTCCTTAGTACTTAAGGCTTGGCTTGGTTGGTGATTTCCTCAAGGTACATCCTTCTTCTTCTTTTTTCTTCCTTTTCTTCTTTCTTTGTTTTCTTTCCACTGTTTTACTTGATTAACCACCAGTAAACCATGATTTCTCTGCAACAAAGCCATCAGTCCTTTGTTATTGCAACCCTTTTGATTTTACCATCACAATCTCAATCCTACAAGCCATACTACACCTGTGATACCTAAAGGGGACAACTCTTTTACTGTTTCAACCTTGTAATTCACACACCCATAGATTTTCTTACTTGCGACAGTAATAACCTGAGTTTTGTTCACTTTTCTGGAACCAAACCTATGGTATCCTCATTTATATAGACTAGCTGCTGTTATAAGCTTGATTTTTCTCCTGTGTGACTGATTATAATGAATGGAATCCATTGACCCTTGCTGTTTTGGCTCTAACAAAACTTGTTTAATCCCTAATGTCCACCTACTGTTTGGTATATGTCCTAAACCAGATTAACACCAGTCATACCTTGTTGTTCAGCATATTGAACCCTCCTATAGCTTGCAGCCCACCTATATAATCTACTTGGACAGTCCATGGATCAATATCTACAAAACCACCCCAAACACCCAAGTGTTTGATCACTGTTTTGAGTATTAACTCCACCCCATAATATCGCTGAATTCTCAGGCTGTGACCTCCCTAAGCTTCTAGCCGAGATTTCTAGTACTGAACCATATAACCAAACTTGAATCCCTTGGATATGTCGTTGCAATAATTTTGTCCAGTCCTTATTCTCTTCTTGCATTGCTTGCACATGCATGTACTGCATCAGTTTGGGGTTTCTTTCTCTCTCACCGCCAAATCTCGTGGGTTTTCCCTGATCAGTTTCAGGATTTGATTATAGGGTGGTGGATTAAAGAGTTAGATGGGTTGCCTCATATCAAACGGTGTGCCCTTCTAGGGGTCATTTGTTGGAGCTTATGGAAGAAAATGAATGATAGAATTTTTTAGGGCATGTCCAGGAACAATGTGGAGTTACTGATTTTCATCTACAAGCTCCTTTTCGATTAGGTTCTATTGGATCTAACTTTGAGGAGATTGAGTGCTTTCTGTTTGGTGTGAGGATATGTAATTTTGGTTCTTTCTTTGCTTTTTGTTTGGCTTCTCTCTCTCCCTTCTTTTCACCTTCTAGGTAATGTTGTTTTTATTTATTGTTCTTGTTCTGCTACTTTTTTCTATTTTCTTCAATTAAGTGCTCCTTATCCAAAAAAAAAATTTATTTTGTTCCACGAAAATTCCAAAATTTCCTCTCTATTTTTACAGCTATTGGAGCTGAGATCATGAAAATAAAAAAGCAAATAATTTGGATTACTAGCCAGAAAGCTCTTGATCAAGGTGAGTTTGCCTCCTTTTGACAAGAAAAGAGCTTTCCAAGAGTCCAATCTTCTTCTTATCCTTTCCATCACCGAATCCCAAACAACCTTTGGAGGCATAGATCTCACAAATCTCCCTTTGTTTCCCCTTCTCAAAGACTGCAGAACCATCCAACCTTTCAATCTAGTTCACATCTTTTAAAAGGGGTCCCTCACTACTCTTCGTTGTCTTCATCTTCAAAAGACTAAAGAAGTTGATCGAAGGGGTTGTCTTTCACTAAAAATGAACACTCCCCTATCTCATTCTAGGCCCTAGGGCCTTTGGCTCAACTGCAACCCAATATGATTAGTTTTGGGATTTTGACATTTTAGACCCATCACTTTTAAAAAGCTCATTTCTTCTATTCCGAAACTGACCTTTATGATAACCTTTAGTCCTTACTCCGTAGCACCTATACTACCCTACAATCTTCCAAGGCCTTCCTTCCAACTATAGTCCCCCACCCACTCTTTGAACACCTTGTTTGAAATTTTAAATTTTCCTACATTATACAAATAAAACCGAAAAATCTAGTTTTCTCTTCCATCTGCTATTGACGTTATGTTGATTATGCATTCCCTTCACTATTGTAATGACCCCTCTGCAGAGAACACCATATGGACAGACCTTCCTCTAAGAGAAGGAAATTGCAATGGATACACTCCCACGTATACTCAGAATACCACCTACCCTCCACCGACAAAAGCCTACGTTGGCCAAACCTCCGACCTGCTAGTGGCACAACCTCATATACCTTACTTTGGTATCACCCTTCATCTTCCAACATCATAGCAACCTTGAAAAGTACTCCTTAGTTATAAACATCAATTATTCTCAAGATTTTTTCCAATCCATGGCTGCTTATTAGCAAACTAGTCCCTAAGGCTCCATCTGATCGTCCAGATTAGAGTGGATTAGAAAAGAAATTTGAGAATCCAAAAAGTACAATAGAAAGGATTAGAAAAGGAATTGAAAGTAATACAATAATTCCATTTGTTATTTGATTGCCAAGAAATAGAAAACAATTTTTTTGGAATCCACAAGAGATCAACGGTCAACACAATAG
>JAOXJP010233124.1:0-10365 GCA_025762735.1 Platanus orientalis | reverse complement strand
GGGGGTGAGGTGTGTGGCTGAAGTGAGGAGGTGGGAATGAGTGGAGGGGGAGGGTGGTGAGGTGTGGCCTTCTAGAGGTTTCTAGAGAATGGGGTGAGGTGTGTGGATGTGATGAGGAGGTAGGCCCTCCTTGCCATGTGTAGGGTAGGGAGAGGAGGTGAGGGAGAGGGTGGGACCCATGGGATGGTGTATAGCTCAAGGGGGGTGGTCCTAGGGTATCCACTGGATGTAGGGTTTAAAATAAGCTTCGGGGGGATTTGGGTAAAAATAGGATTTTTTGAATAAGCAATGATTGCTTTTCTTAGATTTCTTTTATTTACTATCTGGGCTTTCTATTTAGGTTTTATGACTCCTAAATTCTCAAGGTTAATAAGTGTTTCGCACCTCCCAGACATTCTGGTCGCAACGCAGCTATCGGAATCAGAATCGGATTTGGGTAAGTGGGTCAAAATTGGCTCCAGATGTGCCCGAACTGACCTATACTAGTGAATAAGGAGAAAAGGGGTAAAATTCATTTTCAAAATCTCCATATGAAAGATAGACCTTAATATTTGTGAGCCATAGGCTCCAACTATTCGTAAATCAGATGTCCGAGCAGAAAGTTATGTTTGAAACCCTGAATTATCCTGAACCAAACTCCACTTGGACCTGTGACAAGTTTTTTCTGGGTTCGAATAAGGTGTGATGGTGATCATGGTTGTTTAGGTCTTGGAGTTACGATGCCATGAGGCCTGACAGGCAAAGAATATGATCCTTGGTGAATTTCTAAGAGATTTCCAAAAAAAGGTCACATAATCGAGAAATGTACCCTGGATTAGTGAAGAATTGAGTCAACGAGATGTGCTGGGCTTGTGAAAGGGTTTCTCCATTAGGGAATTTTTCAAAGATCTTGAAAATTCTGAGAAAATGAGTCTGACCTTAAAGGATTTAGACTTCTTGAGAGTTCTCTGAGGCTCACCAATTGTCTATGGTTGATAAAGGTGAATTTGCTATATTTTGGGGACAAAATGAAGCAATTGGGGGGCATTGTGCCTCTTGGAGTTTTTCTTGGGAGGATTTAGGGCTCACTAGGGTATAGCCATTAATCGGCTAAGTTTCTGATTTGTGTCAGTCTTTCAAGGTTTTTCCAAGCGTCCGATTTTGGGGAGAAATGGTGTATTTTAAGAGTGTGGGGGCAAAATGGAAATTTTCTTACCCTTTTGTACCTCAATATGGGAATGATGATGAAAGATAGAGAATCCTAGAAAAAATGGGTTTCATAGCCCATAAATTGAGGTCTTTGGAGGTGTAGGGGTAAAATGGACATTTGCCTGCCTCTTGGGATTTTGATGTTGGAGGCCTGGTGAAAGCTACTAAAGTTCACATGTCTTCACTATAAAGGACATTTTGGAGAGTTAGAGAGAAAATGAGTTCAAATAGGCCACGATTTGAACTTTTAAGGGTAGAACGGTAGAAC
Organism: Platanus orientalis; assembly: GCA_025762735.1. Classification (NCBI taxonomy): domain Eukaryota; kingdom Viridiplantae; phylum Streptophyta; class Magnoliopsida; order Proteales; family Platanaceae; genus Platanus; species Platanus orientalis. The sequence goes on along the minus strand of JAOXJP010233124.1, from coordinate 8,909 downwards.
GGTAATTTACCAACCTTTCAATGCTTCAATGTGGGAAGGCTTATGAAGGTTGAAAAATTCATGTCTCTATTGTAGTAGAGATGTTGCAAAGCTAGGTTCAATAAGGCTTAATTGGGACTTCTGAAGATGCAGGGGTAAAATGGCAATTTGCCAGCCATTTGATGCTTCAATGTGGGAAGGCTTATGAAGGTTGGTAAATTCAAGATATCTTTGTTATAGAAGGAACCTTGAGAAATGATTTTAATAGGAATTTATTTTGATTTTTGAGGTAATAAGGGTAAAATGATAATTTGACAGCCTTTTGATGCTTCAATGTGGGAAGGCTTATGAAGGTTGGCAAATTCAAAGTAAAACAGAGCTGATAATTTAAAGCTCCGGAACGTCACAGTCCTAGGGTGTTTGTTGGAGAGATTGGGGTTTAGTCTTATTGATCCTTGGGTGGAGTTTGGATATTGACATTGTGTTTACGACCAGAGTTTCCTTTGAGAATACCTAACTATTTGGGGTTCAGGGGGTTTAGGATTTGACTTTGTCTCTTGCTATAATGAATCCATTTGACTTCATTAATTAGCCTGAGTCAAAATTTGGATGCTAATAGATGCCCCCCTTTTGGTATGTGTGGCGAAGCCATATGTAGCAAAGGAAAGAAGTGTCGAAATTTTGACTTTGTTGAGATAGTACTTTCACTTTTGTTTAACTCATGGGTATTGGGTAAGTTGTTTTGTAAACTTAGAACTTTTTTTCTTGATAAAATGAGAGGATTTAAATGGATTTCAACCTTTTGGGGCTGATGGTTTTTGTAAACATTTTGTCTTTTCAAAATGACTCAATTAACCCATTCAATCAGTTTTTTGTAGTTCTTTTGAAATGACTCATAGTTTTGTCAATACTTTGAGATTAAGTGTTAGCTAATGGGAAGATTCCCCATCTTTTTGAAAATGGGGTTTATCCATGAGTTATACTTAAGCTACTGGTTCTTTCTTTGCCCCTGGTGGTGTTACTATTAGCATATGCGCTGCGTTGGGAGACATGTAAGTCATTGACATAAGGCGCAACTGTTAAAAATCTTGTAAAAATCCAGTCATGCAAAAGCTGTAAATACATGCAAATAACACGAGTTCTACAAATCATATGATAATCATCATACATTTAGCATAAAAATAATCAAGTATTTAGTTGGTTAGAATTGGTTGAGTATGTTTTAAATATTGTTAGAATTGATTATTATGTAATGAATGCAAATGTCTTGAGATGATATGTTAAAAAAATGTTGATGAAAATAAAGACTTGTTAGTGATGTTAGTTGTTGGCTAAAAGTCCCTTTGCCTCCTTTTTTATGAGCCCGTACTTAATTGCACATGTTAATCATGAATTCCTTGCATATATGGCATAGTAAATCCATTGTTTATTTTGTCCCCATTTTGGATAAATGTTACAAACTAAAAGAGTTTGAATTGACAGCATATAAAATTAACATAAGATTACATGGGGAAGTAGATAGATCAGAGTTTAGGCTTACCTTGGCTCCAAGTGACCTAGGGCTTGCCAAATTCTTCATTTTTCTTCTTCTTCTTCCTCTTTTTCCTTAGGTTTTTTCTTTGCCAACCTAGGGCTGCACGAATTTAGGGCTATTTTATAGCCTCAAATTGGTGCAATGGATGGTTGAGATTGATCTTGGGGTTTACTAGGTGGAGGGCTAGGATGATGTTTATCCTAAATGTGGTGGTAGGCTAGGATGTGTTCAGCTAAAATGAGGTGGAAGGCTGAGATGTGTTCAGCTAAAATGAGGTAGAGGGATAAGATATGTTCAGCTAAAATGAGGTGGAGGGTGGAGATTGACTTGTACTTGTTGGCATGGATTGATGAGGTAGAAGGGAGACATGGGAGATGCCCTTTAGCAACATCCCGTTGGTTGCCATTTTAAAGGGGAGGACATGGAGATGCCAATTGGGGGCATGTGATGGGCTATCTAGGGATTTGAAATCCAAGGTGCAAATCCAAGGAAGGAGAGTGGAAGATCAAATGGGAAGATGCTAATCCAAGGGTTGTCAAAATGGCCTTAAGGTGTGAATGCATTTAATGTTAAATGTCTTTAGCTTTAGGTCATTTAATAAGTAATGATTACTTCTGACTTTTCGAACCTTCTCTGTGTCATCACTCCTTGTGGGCTATTAAGCTCAAAAGTTAGCTTAGTCAGTGTCATTTTTAGAGGTCGCAAATGCTCCGGTCGCACTGATCCAGTCAGAACCAAATTATGAAAAAGGCAAGGGGTGAAATCAAGGTTTTTTACCTAAAAATCTCTCATATGCATTCTGAAATGGTAAGATGGTAAAATTGATTCAAGAATCACCCAGAGATAGATCAACCTAGGTCCAGGTGAGTCACAGCCTCTAACTTCACAAGATTACAGTACCTGAGCAAGAAACTGGGTCAAAAACCATTTTTTATGCAAGTTGATAATATTGGATAGGGAATGCTACTATTTTTTCTGTATTGCATAGGGAATGCTACTATTTTTTTTTGTAAAATGTCATCTTTAGCCATATTTGGGGGATTTAAAGCTTGAAGAGTCCTTACAAGAGTTGACAGATTGGTTGCTAGATTCTTGGACAGTTGTCAAGAGAGTTTCGAAGCAGGGTCGCTTAGAGAGATTGGATTTCTAGAGTTGCCTGAAACTGGGTGGAATTGAACTGTTGGATATTCTCTAAACCAAGAGTTTGTGAAATGATTTTTTGAGGACAGGGGTGAAACTGAGAAAATGGCCCTAACCTTGCTGCATTTCGAGTCTGGGAGAACTTTTGGATATCTCTGAGAGCTTTTGCAAGAGTTATTTCTTGGTTAGGGTTGTCATAGATTAAGAAATTGGTTGTTGTCATCCTTGAACAGTGTTTGACCTGTGATGAGTTCTCTAGAGTAGGGAGACTCAGGGATGCATAAGATCTAAAATTACATCATTTGGATAACGGGAAAGGCTCCGAGGATCCTTTGAGGGTCCAAATGTAAATGCTCTAAGGTGAAAAGGGAAAAATGGTAATTTTTTGTTTACGAATCAAAAAAAAGGTGAAAATGAGAATTCTTGACCTTTGATGTTTCATGACAAGAAGGCTTATGTAGGTAGGAGAAATTCAGTGATCCGAGTGGTAGATAGTGAGTATTGAGCATTTAAAAGAAAAAGGGTAAAATAGTAATTTTTCTATCTGTGATGCTTTGCTGGAGATAGGCTTACAGGAGGTGGAAAAGTCACTAATGACATGGATGGGGTTCTAAAATGTAGACCCTCAAAGTCCTATTGATGCTTTTATGAGAGATTAGGGTTTGTCCTGAAATGGTGCATTTTGGGCTGTAATAGGGTATTTTGACTAGTTCACTTGTGACTAGAGCATCTAGGAAGACCTTTTTGGGAATGCCTAACCTCCTAGAGTCTAGGGTTGCTCTTCCTAAGCCAAGAGTGCTTAGAGTCTTGACGCCTAAATGCCATTATGTTTTCCTTATGCTATCACATGACCCGAGTCAAAATTTGGGTGCTAACACTGTTTATTAGGAAGAAAGCATGCATAACAATTCATTTCATAAAGTCTATGTAATTCCTTGGGCCATAGCACAGATTGTTATCATGCCTAAGGAATCTGTCAGCAAAGCAATTAGGTCACCTATTATCATGACCCCACATAGCTTTTCGAAGAGAGCGCAATAACATCTCCCTGCATTTCCTAACAAAAGCCCCCTATAGTTCAATAGTTAGTACACTGAGTCCACCCTATTGAATGGTTGCCCCTACACCGGCCACATTTCATTCAGTTAGTTATCTGCACATGGCTTTTTAACGGCCACCCCATGACATTCACTTAACTTTAGACACAAGTAATGATGTACTTCATTCCATCAAGTATATACAATGCTCACTTCGGGCCATAGACTAAACAACTATCATGCCTAAGTAGCATCATCATAGCATGGGTTGTCACAACCCCCCACATCTTTTCAGGAAAGAGCGCAACAACATTTACCCTCCAATACCAATGGTTACAACTTAACAGACCGACCTTTCAACACTGACCCCCCGTAACATCGGCTTATTAGGACATAAGCACATGTTGCATTCACTTTAAACGTTGTGTGTTATACCAATTATAACAATGACTAAGTTGTTATTACCTGAGCAAGGCATAACAACCGATCCTATGGGATCCCACCCTTGCTTTTGAAGAGAGTCATTATACATTCTCCTACTCAAGGTCCCAACATTGTAACGTTGTTTAAGAGGGACAAGAAGAACGCCATAGATCAATCCATAGCTTATGTATCATGAGTGATGTAAAAGTGATAACTAGAACTAACCCTCTAAGGTCCCATTGCTTTTTAAGAGAGAGTTTCCCAAAATCTCTCCATGAGTCCTATAAAATACGACATTTGCCTAGCTAGGCTGGGGGTAATTTCGTAGATCGATCCATCTATATATCATGATTGATGTAAAACTAGAGCAGTTTTCATAAATGGTACATAGCACCAACCTTTCCATAGCTTAACAACATCTCTTCGTAAGTGCAATTAAAACTTTCAAGAATAGTTGTAAATAGAGACTCTTAAGGAACTAATCATAGGTCCCTTGAAACAAACAAAAAAAATACACTACCCTAGAAATAGCAAAGGGCCATCAAGTGTGGGCTCGTTGAAAGGGAGGTAAAGTGACATTTAAACCAATAACTAAATTCACTAACAAATCTCTGTTTTCAGCAACATTTTCAACACATTATCTCAAATCATCTGCATTCATGACATAATAATCAATATGCAAAAATTTCTAAAGCAACAAAATGTTTGATTGTTTTCATACAATTTGTGATATTTTACTTTGTCATGTTCATAGATTTTACATTGTTTGTATGATTTACAATTTTTGCATGATCGGTTTTCCGTAATATTTTTAAGCAGTTGCACCCTATGTCGATGACTTACATGTCTTTCGACATAGTGCAAATGCTAATAGCAATGCCCTTAAGGTTAGAGAAAGTACCAATTACTTGCGTAGAACTCATGGATAACCCTTACTTTCAAAAAAGAGAGTCGTTCAATCGGTTGTTACCCATTTCAAAATTTCAAAAGATGTGATTACAAAACACAGAAAGAGTACTCTCAATACGAGAAGGCATTTCCAAAAACAAATTATTTTCAAAACCCTGATCTGTGAGATCAAGAATAAATTTTTGCCTGCAATGCTTTCTCGACCAAAATTGCTCTACATTTTCAAAACCATATACCTAATATCCATGAGTTACATGCACGGAAGAGGTATCATCTCGCCCAAGTCAAAATTAGGATACTTCTTTTCTTTGTTATATGTGGCGAAGCCATACACACCAAAGAGGGGCATCTACCAACACCCAAAATTTGACTCAGATTATCTAATGGAATGAGTAAGCACATTAAAGTAGTATTTAGGATCAAACCTTAGACAACCTTGGTTTAGGAAGATCAAGCCCGAAGTCAAAGAGGCTAGACATCCCCCCTGTAATCTTTCCCGATATTTCGGTCATGAGAAATCATCATGCCATCTCAAGGATCAGTTAAAATACACCCCTTTTAGTCAAACCCTAATTGTTCAAGAAACATAAACAGGACTCTGAGGGTCCACATTCAAGACTACCAACCACATTTCCTTCAATATTCTCTTTCCTCCATTAGCCTTCTCACAGCGAAGCATCATAAACAAAAAAATTATCATTTTACCCTTTTACCCTTTTTCTTTCACAACAAACACTTGGAACCTTTGGAGATCCCTAACGCTTCTCTAGTTACCTAAATTATGTCATGTCAGATCCTGTACATCCCAATTTTATCCTTATTCAAAGAAATATTCTCAAAATAGATCCTCCTTGAATCTGACAACAACCAATTTCTCAATCCCTATAATAATTTGGTCTGATTATGACCCTCAAAAAGCTCTCAAAGGTTCATTTAACATCCAAATTTAGGAAGGTCAATGGTTGTCTCTCAGTTTTTGTCTTATCTTCAATAAGTCGTCTTCTAAAAAAAACCATTTAAGGTCTCAAACCCCTTCAATATCTCAAATTTTGTCTAAGACATACCAAGGCAGTTATAGCTGCATTTGACCTCTATGAGTCCCAAAAGTTTCCCAGACAACCAAATCTTAAATAGTTAGTGCCCATCTCTCTTGATTAGTAAGGCTTTTAAAAAAACGTTTGATAAGAAGGTCAATTTACTTAGGGTCCAATTTCTATAAAATAAGCAGCATATTTGGGGCAACTATCAAGTCTCACTTGACTCCTAAAAACTCACCAGAGACCCAAAATTCAGTTTATTAGTGACCATTTCTGAATAGCTCCAAGGTCCTAAAAGACTCTCACCCCGAACTGTCTCATTTGGAAGCTCTATAAGCCTACCCACCACATTTGACCAAATCAAGTCAAAACACTTTTTATCTATATTTGACACACATTGAGCCCTCGAGAACTCCACCAAAATCCAATTTTTGCCAGGTCAATCCATTTTCTTTATTTTCTTCTTGCCCTCAAAAGACTGTCTCCCAGAAAAGGACCAATTATAGACCTTAGCTAACCCAAAATCCTCACTTTAATGAGTACCATCACTCTCTCAAGTGACCCCCCTTTAAAAACCCCCAAAGATTGCCCAGGAACCCAAAGGCCAAGCTATTAGTTCTCATATCTTTAAGATCCTTTAAACTTCAGTACTCTTTGACCCATCAATTTCCATAGAAACTCTAGTGGTAATTTCAATCAAGATTTTTCACTTACCAAAAGAAAGGTTTTGAGCATTGTTTCCTGCTTGTGAATCGGTTATTTGAATGGTTTAAGCTTGTGTCTTGCAAAACCCAATGCTTATCTTTTATCTAAAGATCTCAAAGACTAATTTAGACCTCTTGCCCTTTCAATAATTATTTGAGAGGTTTTAAGGTAAATCAAGCCCCCATTCTCCCCATCTACCCTTATTGTAATTCATTTTCAACTGATTCATTGGGTCCAAAACATCCGAGAGTTCAAAAATATACTTTGAGTTTGCATGTTTTCGATCATGAGAACCCAAAAAGTAAGATTATATTGTAAAGGTACCTTTCCCCTTTAAAATTATTTATTAGATAATGATAAGCTAATAATTTTAGTGTTCTAGCTCATTCATATCAATAAATATCAATTACACTAAAGAAAAACATTTTGGCCCTTAGATGAGGATCTCCCTTGTGCACCCTATACACCCTCTCTAAGGTCAATCCCAATAATTACAAATATCTAAAAGATTCATCTTTATCCCTTCATTTAGCCTATGCCTTGTCATCCCTTGATTATCCCCAACCAATTAAAGGTAGTAGATTTTAGGCTAAGTTTCACTCCTTACCATTGATTTTCATAAACCTTGTGACCCTTGTACACCCTCTCTAAGATCAATCCTATGAATTACAAATATCTATAGGATTCATCCTTATCCCTTCCTTTAGCACAAGCCTTGTCATCCCTTGATTACTCCCAACCAATCAATGGTAGTAGGTCTTAGGATAAGTATCATCTCTTACCCTTGATTCATCTAACCCCCAAACTTTATCCTAGCCCTCCACTTGTTGCAAACCCTAATTCTAATCTCAACCCTAGGTTCCTCACTTATCGATCTATCATCTAATCTCAGCCCTTGATTGCTTCAAACTAATGGGAGAGGTGCTTTGGCCTCCACATCTCCTAATCTTGACTATTGATCCTCCTGTAGCTTAGAAATGATCCTAGCCCTCCATCTACACTCCTAAAACTTTATAAATAGACCTAATTTTGTGCTCAATGGAAAGAATTCCAAGGAAGAAAAATATGAAAAAGAGAAGAAAAAGAAGAAGCAAGAAGAGAAAAAGCTCAAGAACCAACACCCTATCCCCAACCCTTGCAAAAGGTAACCCTCAAGCCTCCTTCTCATGTCATGCTAGGTTAGATTCAAACACTTAGTTTCATGTTTATTACATAATGTTATGATGTGCAATACATACCCCATGACTGCCTTTTGAAGGGGGCAACACAGTGGAGACAAATCATGTCTCTGTTGGACTTATTTTTTTACCACAACACGTTGCTAAATTTGTTGTGATTTTTTGGAGATCAAAATTGTCCCAAAATTTTATGGTAGGCTCCAGAGTAGGTATCCTACCTACAATAAAATTTAAATGAATTATAAAACAGGTTTGGGTCTCAAAGCAGCCCCCCCAAATATGCCCTAAAAATTGGTTTTTTGTACTTTTTTTACCACCACAACACTCTGCAAATTTTATTTTATTTTTTGTGATTTTTGTAGTTCATATTTTTCTCTAATTTTTTTACACAATACCCTTAGAGTAATCTTTTATTCTATATAAAAATTTTACAATTTTCTAGCCCTACAAGGGGTCCAAACTAACAGAAAATCAGGTTGCTGGATTTTTGTCTAGCAACTAACATTCAAATTTAGGCGTCAGGTGCTGGGACCCACTCTAGTGACCTGTGAACTTCTCTGAAGTCATAGATAGACACAAAGGGGGCTTAGGAATCTCCACATGTGCCATGGCACACCTCAACAACAACAACAACAAATAGCCTTATCCCAACTATTTGGGGTCGACTACAGGAATCCTGTTCTGCCATTTCGCTCTGTTTAGGGCCATATCTACTGTTAAATTACAAGCTGCCATGTCCCTCTTTACTACCTCCACCCTCAGTCCGAAGTTTGTATGTGTGCGGTGATGTATATCTATCAATTTATTTCTTTGCAATATGGATGAATCATAGCATACTGTTTAGGTAAGCCAACTCATTATAATCTGCAGAGCACATGTATAAGTAACCGGATCTTTATAATGTCTCAAACATTCAAAGGAAAGTTTTTATATTTGTAGACTTTGATCCATCTATATTTGAGTGCTA
>JAOXJP010233123.1:0-24407 GCA_025762735.1 Platanus orientalis | reverse complement strand
GAGTGTGTACTTCAATGAAACTACTCAAGTACAATATCAAACATGTTCTAGACAAGAGTAGTATAGAATATAGCAATTGAGAGACAAACAACCACACAATCATAAACCACAACACAAGATTTATAATGGTTCGACACCCAGGCCTACTTCCACTCTTCTAAAGCTCACTACCGAACTTAGTTATATTTCATTTAGGTACTATTACAACTTAAGTCAATATACAAGCAAGCTAAACTACAACACTCAGTGTCTCCGATGAGTGTGCACTACCTCCGGTGTCTCCGACGGAGGTTCTTAAGCTTCTAGTGTCTCCAGCGGAAGTAAAACAATAATAAAAATGAATATAAATGCAAATGAATATGAATACAAATGAATGCAAAGTCAAACAAATATTACCACCATATGGATGATGTTGCTAGTTGCTCAATATGTGGGATGTTCCTTGTTGAGCTGATGTGCCTTAATTACCCACAAGCTCCAAGTACTTGGCTCTAGTGCTCCTTGAGTTCAGCCAAAGGTGAGTTCCACTAGGAAAAAATGCTCACCACAACCTCTCATCAATAGGAATGTAGCCCAATAAGAGATAATAAATAAGAGAGAGAAGTGTAGAATGGTAGCTACTAAAACTTAGAAATTTGTAGGCAATGGAAGTTTGCATATTGGAGAAGACTCTCAAAATAGTATGCCTCTTAGATCTCTCAAAAATACCTTGGAGTGTTGGAGGAGTCACTTACCCTAAAGCGAAAAGCTCCTTTTATAGTGGGGAGGAGCATCATTGGCCTTAGGATGAGCATATGGAAATTAGGGAGTGAATTTTGGCCTTTAGATGAACCAAAACGGGGTTCAAATTTCAAAAATCTCTCTTAAATTTTTGTGATATTTTTTTTTCAAAATTGCCCTCCAAATCGATTACGCATTTCGTAATCTATTTGGGATGCCATTTATACCCCAAATCGATTTGGCTTTTTGCAATTGGTTTGGGTTTTGGGTATTTTTCCAAAACTCATACCGCAATCGATTTGGCTCTATGGGTTTGAGCCTCGGCTAAGAAATTTTTTGACCAAAATTTATACCAAAACCAGTTGCGCATTTCGCAATCGATTGCAAAATGCGCAATCAGTTTTGCTTTGATTTTCTGCACTTTTTTATTTGGGCAGTTTTACTTTAGCTATCCTTGGGCATTGATATTAGGGCATTCTCAGGGATGCTAGACCATGTCTAAGGTTGATTTTAGGCACACAATATGACATGATATGCATGATATATACCTTCCTTAAAGTGCCTCTTCCCAGTACTCTTCCTTAGTCTTTGGTCCTTTTTAGCTTCATGATTTGAACTTGTGAGCTCGCATAGGACACTTACAAGACTCCTAGCACTACCCTTGCCCAACACATGCTCATGAGATTGACATAAATCAACATCTTATATATCAATAATTGAAATGAAGAATAATAAAATGGTAAGTGATAAATGACGAATGATAAGTTAATGAAAGATCTGGCCATTGGGAGTTAAACAATAGCCAAGAATAAATGATAAGTAAAATGAATAATGATCAAGAAAAGTGATAGATGATAAGTAAGATGAAAAATGATGAATGGTAAGTTAATGTAAGATCCCACCATTGGGAGTTAAATGATGGTCAAAGATAGATAATAAGTGAAAGATGATAAGTAAGATGAATAATGATAAATTAATGTAAGATCACATCATTAAGAGTTAAACGATGGCCAAAAATAGATGATAAGTGAAACGAATAATGATTAAAGAAAAGTAGCAGATGATGAGTGAATCATATAAAAAATTATATTGAAGACTAAAATATGGACATACTAACCAAAAGACAAGAAGTTTAAGACTATCAAGAACAGTCTCATAAACTACATCAGATAAATAACAAGCTCCAACATCACATCCTTCATAAACACATAGGGATAGGGTACTCTACAAATAGTAGAGCTTACCGGGTGTTTAATAAGAAGACTCTTACAATCGAAGAGTCCATCAATGTAGTCATTGATGGTCATGAGAATAAAACAACACAAGTAGAAATACATGTTGTATTCTTTAACAATGAATTAAAATCTTCGCTTCACATTTAAATCGAGGGATCCCAAAAGAATCAAGAAGAAGTCTCATACAATCAAGCTCCGAGGATGAAGATGCCCAACCTCATCTTAAGCAGAAAAGGGTCACAAAAGGATTATCACCTAATGATATCCTTGGTGATCCAAAGGATGGAGTGAGAACAAGAAGGAAATTAGAAAACATCTTAAGCCATCTGTGTTTCACCTCCAAGATAGAGCCTAAGAAGGTAAAATAGGCTCTAGATGATCCCGATTGGATTAATGCCATGCAAGAGGAGTTCAACCAATTCAGAAGGAACAATGTATGGTTCCTAACTAAGAGATCCTTTGTTAAAAATGTCATTGGAATAAAATGGATATTCAAAAACAAACATGATGAACATCACATAGTAACAAGGAATAAGGCTAGACTTGTATCCAAAGGATATGCTCAGATAGAGGGCATAAACTTTGATGAGACATTTGCTCCTATGGCTAGGCTAGAGTTTATCTGAATTTTATCGTCCATTACATGCTATTTTAAGTTCAAATTACATCAAATAGATGTAAAGAGTGTCTTCCTAAATGGTGTTCTTTAAGAAGAAGTATATGTAGAGAAGCCCGAGGGATTTGTGGACCCTCATATGTCGAACTACGTATACATGTTGAAGAAGGCATTGTATGGGATGAAGCAAGCTCCTAGAGCCTGGTATGAGAGACTAACAAGGTTTTTGATGGATCATCACTTTGATAGGGGAATGTGGATAAAACTCTCTTTATCAACAAGAATGATGGTCACATACTCATCACATAGATATATGTGAATGACATCATATTTAGGTTTACTTGTGAGGAGCTTTCTCATGGGTTCGCTCATATGATGAAATCTAAATTTGAGATGAGTATGAAGGGAGAATTATGATAGGATTACAGATCCGGCAAACATATGATGGGATATTTCTAAATCAATCCAAATTGGTCATGGATCTAATCTCGAAGTTTGGACTCAGTGATTCCAAACCGGCAAATACTCTAGTAAGTACAAGTGAGAAAATCACAAAGGATTCAGATGTTGTCGACATCAATCCTACCTATTATAGGAGTATTGTAGGAAGTATATTGTATTTGATTGCTAGTTGATCGGACATTGCCTTTAGTGTTGGAGCTTTGCTCGTTACTAGGCTGCACCTAAAAAATCTCATTTGAAGGCCGTCAAAAGAGTCATACGTTATGTCCATGGGATTGTTGACTTTGGGTTGTGGTATCCATTTGATACCACTCATTTGTTGCTGGATTTTTTGATGCAAATTGGGTTGGCAATGTCGATGATCATAAAAGAACAATTAGTGGACGCTTTTATGGAGACAACTATCTTGTCTCATGGCATAGTTTCAAACAAAATTTGATATCTTTGTTGACTGTAGAGGTGGAGTACATTTTCATTGGAAGTAGATGCACACAATTTCTTTGGATGAAGCAAATGCTTAAGGATTATAAGTTTTCGCAAGACACGATAAACCAATTCATCAACAACTTAAGTGCAATCTAGATTTCCAAGAATCTAATGCAACACTCTAGGACCAAATATATTGACATCCATCATCACTTCATTCATGAATTGGTGGAGGAATGTCCTCAGAGTATGTGAAGACTAAGGATTAACTGGCAGACATCCTCACTAAATCACTGAACTCAAAGAGGTTTGAATACCTCTATGATTCGATCAGCATGTGCTTGATTCATTAAGTCGAGGGCTGGAATACCACGTTTATGTGTAAGGGGCTTTTAAAGTGTTCAAATGAACACTTAGTGCATAGGAAATTGGCTAAGGGGAATGGCTAAGGTGTGCCCAGCCCTGTCTTGAACTTTTCCAACTCAGGACAGTTGGAGAACTCCAAGGGGTTTGGAGCACTCCACCTTAAGTGGAGTGCTCCAAATGGGCGGTGCGATTGTGAAACAAAATTTTGTCTTACAAAAAAAGGGGGTTTATACCTTCTTTCATGCACTCAACTGTTTCCAAGGCTAAGGAACTCTTCTTCAAGAACACCTCGAAGCATTGTACCTTCATCCTTTGCATATCTTCTTGATGATGCCTCGCACCAAGAACACCTCGAAGCGTCGTTGTATTGATCACTCTCATTTTTGAACTACCAAGAGTGCGAACAACTATGATGTGCATTTCTCCAAATGTCCAATGATCATTGAGAGGATTATGGATCAGGACATCCTACAAGAGAACCTACACCCCCAACTTTCATTGGAAGGTGGGTGGCAAGACATTACCACACTTGAAAGTGGCATGCAAATGGAGGTTGTGCACTTATTCTACACAAATGTATCCAACCCCAACTGGACTGCCTTGTCCTCCGATACATTTGTATATAGAGTGGAGATGCACGTTCATCTAGACATTATTTCCTCCATCTTAAGGATTCGCCAGCCACCTGGTGAGTCGGTCTCATTCCCTCCTACATCTCTCAACAAGTGGGAGATCGCGCCAGTTCTTGCCTACCCCTATCCTCACTGGATTGGGAAACTAAAGGTAATTGAGTGTAGCATGCTAGCTAGACTACTCAATCTCATTTTTTCCTTCAATCTTCTTCTGACGACACATGACAACCAAATGTCAGATGCTATGGTGTGGGTTGTGTATAATTTTCTTAGTGAGCAAGAAGTTGATATACCGGCTGTCATTTTCCATACAATGATGACCGCTGCAGAGCACACTACAGTCAAGCTTAGTTTACTAAATGAAGTCATGGTCACACTACTCCTCGCAGCCTATAGTGTGCCATTTCTAGAGGATGTTATTGTCCTCAAGTAGAATTTTCTAATCGGATGGAAAGTGCTCGTGAGCTACATGATGTCCGAGCACCAGTCAGAGCACCTCCTGAAGCCCCACAGGTTGTTGCTCCACCTTCGGAGGAACCACCTACATAGGATGCTCCCTAGTAGGCCAGTGATGCTCCTGGCCCATCCCAGGCTCCTCCTGGTGATGACTTTTGGCTAGGCATTCTAGATGAGAGCTCTCCTCTCTACACTCATTGTCTCTTCATGTCACATATGCTAAAGAATATGGAGAAGTTAGCCGACAAGGTTAACATGATGGAAGAGAGGTTGGCGCGGATCAAGTGGTGCATCCCTCCTCCGATTCCTTTAGAATTCTGGGTTGACTCCGAGGATGATGCCGAGGACCGAGATGATTAGACCTTAGGCTTTATAGATTTTCTTGTATAGGGCCGTTTTTGTTCATCTCATGTAATGGGTCCTTAAGCCCCCTCTCTTGTACCTTTATATATATATATATATATATGAGAGTTTAATTTTCTGGCTCATGTGTCTCTTTGTATTTGTCTATCTATGTGATGTATGTGTTACTTTTTCTTTTTATCTCATGTTCTATGACAAAAAGGGGGAGAAGTAAGCCATGAAAATAGGGGGCGAGTTTGATTTGGAGGGGGTAAATCCATGTCTTTTGAATAATTGCAACATAATTACACAATTTTAACCTTTAAAAATGTTATTACTTAATTGCAAAAGAATAATGAATCTATTTATTTGTGCTCATTACTCATATCTCACACTTGTGCACATATTGTTCACTTAGTTGTCTTGCTCTTTGGTTAGGCATGTCATACACGATCACAACATATGTCTACTTGTGTGTGCTTCTTTATTTCTCATTTGACTGTGCTAATAAAGGCTTGAGGAATGTATGTTTTTGTCAAATGTGTTTCATGTTTATCATGCCAAGCACATGCGCATTAGAAAGAGTAAGGTTGTGGAGATTCTGAGATTGAAGAAAGGGAAAGTGCTAAAGGCTTCACGTTGAAGACATATTATGGCACACATGGATGGAGTCATGTACTTTTATTTCTTACTCATTGTACTCTATCCATGTATTTTAGGTTTTGTCATGGAATTCCCAAAAGGGTAGATTGTGAATGTATATGTTGTAAATTCCATGAATAGGAAAATACATGGGTTAATAAACTAGGCTATAACATGTTCAAGATAGAGTCTAGGAGTTCTTGTCTCCACAATATGAGAAGATCACTCTTGAAAACTCTAAGGAAGAAAACTGGGATCCTGTGAGACTAGAGCACCATGTTTGCATCTTATGCATCCTTTCGCATCTGCAAAGGTAAGTGAGCATAAGTAACACTTAAAGAGACCCTAAAGACCCCCAAGCACCACCTTCTCAAGGTTGGAGATGGCCTTAGAGGCTCTCTACAAAAATATTTGGAAAGTGGAGCACTCCAAAGGTGATGGAGCGCTCCAAAATTGGTCTGGAACACTCCAAACCAAACTAACAACTCATCTGCCAATTTGGAGCACTCCAAAGAGAAGTTGGAGTGCTCCACCTCCAATAATTCTTTGGTTTATCACGACTTAGAGAAATGCTCCCAGTGGAGTGCTCTAAAAATGTTGAAGTGCTCCACTTATGGTGGAGCACTCTAAACTGGGCGGAACATTTCAAATTTGAAATACACATTCTAGATTTGTTATCCACTTTGGATGATTCTCATCCAAAGGTTGTGGGAAGCGACAACCTCTATAAAAGAGAAATTTTGTTCTCCTAAACCTAAAGGTTTAAGGGCATTTGCAAAAGGGATTTTGGGCAAGGAAGAGAGCTCTACAAGCTCCACTCTCTATACACTTTCACCAAGCCTACTACGAAGAAGAAGAAAAACATTTCTCTCTCTCTTGAGGCCACAAAGGAGTTCTCCTTTGCAAGAGAAGAGAGGAGAAAGGTCAAGGATGGTGCATCTTCACTTGCTAGATTTCAAACTCCCAACCTTAGGGTTGAGGTAAATCTTTTGCTTCACACTTTAGAGTTTGATTACTTATTAGTTTATTTTGTAGTTGTATTGCATATTTTGACCACTATTACTTGTGAATCCTTGGAGATTCCATCTCCATGAGATATTGCCCAATTTGAGCTTCATTTATATTTGCATACATAAAGGCTTACGGTTGTGTGACCACTTGTTTACTTGCCTTCTCAAGAGGCACTCACACACTCTCTTTTTGTGGAAGTAGAGACTAACCACATATTTGTGAATTATTTTTATGTTTTTTCTTTTCTTCCTTCATTTTCAATACCTAGCTTATCAGTTGAATATTTTGGTATGTATTTATTAATTATCTTTGATTTTTTAATAGTAAATTCATATATATGTTATAAGCATGCATACCAAATTTAAGCCCATTTCAATGATTTGTGTTAGTTTTTCCCTTGAACCCACCCCTTTTAAAAATTCAAAAGGGGGACTTACAACCATCATTTTGACTTGGGATTTTTAGGAGAGGATTTTGGGGAGTTAACCCACCTCTCTGAAAAATCTCAAGACCAATGGACACCATTTGGGTGTCCAAATGGCTCAGAAAAGAGGTTGTTGGATTGTTATCCATAGGCTAACACCTAAATTTTTCTCCCAAAAAATTCAGGCATAGGACATACATTCAGGCATATTAGACTTCAAGCGTGGGCCTCAAGGGCCCACATACCAGACTTCTGAACCCACCCGTGACTTAAGTCAGACCTGGAAAGGTTCCGAGGACTGCCTGGAGGTGTTCACCCCTACTGTGGGCCCCTAAACCCTAAAATGCCTGAACTTACACAATTGCAAATTTAGGTGTAAAAAAAAAATTTAAGCACTAAGGGGAATTCAGGTGTTGAGCCTATAACCCTTATACACCAAACTTTTAGTCTGGACAGAGTGCCCACATGATTTTAAAAGCATGGAAATGCATTTGGAAGGTCTATCGGGCCATAGACCCATTTTGATCCACTGGTGGGACCCATTTGTGCTTCCATACCTAACTTTTCTCTTTGAGAACATTTAGGCATTAGGGGGTATAAATTCAAGTGTATGTGGAAATTCAGGTGTCAAGCCTATAAATTCCACATATCCCTACCCAAACTACCAGAGAGCCCACAAACCCCAAAAAGCCCATAAACAACCCCTAGAAATTAAAAATACCCTTGGTTCTCTGTCCCACCAAGAGGGCTGACTTTGATGCCAACGCTTGAATTTCCTCTCTAGAAAAATTCAGGTGTAATACACAAAGTTCAGGTGTATTGCCTAAATTTAGGTGTTAAACCTAGGAGATTCCCAATGCAATTCTTTTGTAAAATAAAAATTAGACAAGGGTCTAAACACGCTCCAAACAACCTAAACCACATGTGTAAGACCCATGGAACCCCTGACTAGCTTCTGGACTGAGGCTGGGCCCACTGTAGGGCATTTTTAGTGCCCAACGCCTGAATTTCACCCCAAATGAAATTTAGGCATTAGGCATAAAGATTCAGGCGTCAGGCATAAAACACACACACACATCTCTGTTATATAGCATTTATACATTGCTAGGTTAGAGGAGCCACCCTAAAAAGGTGGGTAATTGAGGTGCCTAACACTTTCCCCAATTACAACAAAACAACTTACACAAATCTCTAAAAAACCAGACCAGTACCGAGAGTCAAACCCCTACACCAAGGCCCACACCTCCTTTCCCCAGGAAAGAAAGCAGATGTCCAACTCCATCTGCAAACACAAAGTTGGTGGAGACTCCAAAACAAGCCCTGACAACATTGTGTCAGGCCCCCTCTTGTGAAGTGGCATGGGGGAACCATTTGGTCCTCCCCGCGATACCCAGAAGAATTAAACTAAATCCTCCATCTCTTTGCTCTAATAATCCATAACATTGATTTATCATACTTCCTCACCATCTGAAAAATAGTATCAACTTTGTAAATGTGATTGACTTTGCAAGTAAGCATAAACACTAGACATGCAGAAGTATCTGGATTAGTATGAGCACGAATGATTTTCATTAAATATAACAGAACATGCTTTCAAGAAAATAATTAGCTTTCTTATAGATACATGCTAAAAATTATGGTTACTAATGTAAAACAGAACAAATAATGAACCATAGCTGAAATTGGAATGCAGAATTGAAACTAAGAAACCAAAATATTAAATTGAAACATATATTTGACACCAACTAAAACAAATATCTAAAGTGCCCCACACATGCTACAAACTAGAAATCATATAACGAAATCATATATTGGAAATCCCCCACACATGATGTGAGCTAGATAATTGGTAAAAGTATAGAAACAAACCCATTTACAATATAATGGTAGGATACCATTATCTCACCCCTAGTGGCAAGGATCAAACTAATTCGCCTATTAATGTGACTCAACAAAGAGGGCACCTGATCACATCTATTTAAAACCGATGAGGAGGGCTCCATTAAACTTTCCTCTTCGATCGTAAAAGGGTCTCATAACATAACATATATTGAACTATAATCTTTCATCATAAATACATATTCCATGTTGAAACTAACAAATATCAATACGAAACAAAGCAAATTTGTAGAACAAGCTTATAATCATCCTAACAAATAATATCCTTTTGAAGAAAAATAAAAACTAGAGGGTATAACCACCTAAAGCATATAGCTCTACTGATTTTAACAAAGCATTCATTAAAATCCTTTAAACAATCTTTCAAAACATATTTTAATAAAATCCCTTTAAAACTCATTCAAAAGGTATATTATAATTCTATTTATAATTTACATCAAGAAAACCTTTGCAAAATAATCATTCTTATGCAAAATACAGATTATAACAATAATTTAATTGCCTAAGGAATCAAAAACAGATCATAGGTTTGCAAAACATAATTTTCTTTCAAAAATACCATTCTAAGAACCTAAATTAGTCAAAAACAAAGTAGAAAATTCATAATTCTTTGAAAATCGAGATTCAAAGCATTCCAAGATCCTAGAGGAATCAAAATAGATATAAAGTATTTATGTTTACTTGTTGTTTTGAAATCAAAAACTCTGCCTAAGCTTTTGTTTTTCACCAAAAATCCTTCAAAACTTAGTTTTCTCTCTTCCCTTTTTTCTTACTTCATTTTTAGGGTTTGTATGTCGAATCAGGTCAAATTCTATTAATTATATAGACCCTACAAGAATCTTGGGTGAAGTAGAAACCCTATTTGGCTAAAAAATAGAAGTTTCTAAAATTTTAAAAATCTTGTCTACACAATTCGATCTATCAAAATTATTTTTGATGCCTCTAAATTTCCTTTTAGATCGCTCGAGCTAAGTGAATCTCCAATTTTTCAAATTTCATTTTCTTCGATCGATCGAAAATATGTTTTCGATCGCTCAAATTGCTCTCTTCATTCACTCGAAATTCTCTATTTACCCCATTTTGATACCTTGTATTCAAACTTCCATAATCTATAAAACTCTGATTTGCTCACCGTTTGTTGCGTTGGACACTAGACTCCTAGATATTTCTAATGGGTATAATTTGCAATTTATTTCTCTTAAAATTTATACAAGTTTATCTTCAAATTTACTCAAAACAACAAGTCATTAAATATGAATTTAAATCCTACTAAGTGTGTGCAAACATATGCTAGGTGTTATATTTCTAAGGTCTTGTGGTTTTAATTTGGTTAACCTTCTTGTGTTGTGTTTTAGTTTGCTTTCCTAGTTGACAGCCATTACAAATAGGTCTTGGTACCACATTAAGCCTAGGTAAGCGATTTCTTTCCAGCTTAGTTTACTATGGTCCTTAAAGTTTATGTGACCCAACCTTTGGTGCCATAAACTTGCTTCATCCATTTGTGACATAAGACAAGTGATTGAACCTCTCTTGTTTTGTTCAATGACATAGCAATTGTCACTAGTTCTTAATCCTTGAGCTAAGACTTTTTCACTAGCAAATTGTGTTTAAGGCCTTCTACATAAAGTACATCATTTAGTTTGGGAAGTTCGGGTACATTAATGATTCCCTTCCTAACTATTCTAATCAAGTTCCCATCACCAAAGGTGACATTTCCTTCTTGAGTTTCCTCAAGTTGGTTGAATAGTGACCTATCTCCAGTCATGTGCCTTGAGCAACTACCATCAAGATACCATCTTGAGGTGCTCCCAATTCTAAGTGTAGTATGAAAAACTACTAAACACTTAAGTTCATCCTTTTTTAACCCAATTTTTCTTAACCCAAACTTGTTTAGGTTCGGCCCCTTTTATGTTATCAATTATTTTCTTGTTTTCTAGGTTCGTACTTTCAGCTCTTTGGAAGTAATTTATTTTCTTATTCTTCTTTCATTTTCCAATCTCTTAAGTCTTTTTGTCTCTTTAAAAATTCAAACGTCATATGTCCTCTTTGTACACAATAGACATGGTCATAAGTTTGCCTTGGAAAGGCCTTCTTGATTCATTTCTAAAATATGTTTGTTTAGAGGTTGAGGCCTCTTAGACAGCTTTTTGCTTTTTTTCACATAAGTAAATTTCCTATGTGATCTAAATGCATTTGAGATGACCTTGGTCTTCTCTTTGATTCTTACAAAGCCATTTTTAACTATATTTACATAAGAGGGTTGATGGGGTGTAGGGTTATTTAAATCATACTCTAAACCACTTCTATCACCACTATCTTTACCCATAGTTAATATCCTTTCAAATTTCTCTTTCCCTTAGGCAATGAGATTTAAAAGTTTCTTTTTATTTTGCTGAAAAATTCTGACTTCATTTTCTAGCTCAAGAGAACTTTTTGTAAGTCTTGCATTAGTCTCTACTAGTCTCTTTTTTTCTTCCTTACTATCTTCCTTCAAGGTTCTTTTCATTTAATTTCATATCAAGAAATATATATTTTTAGTTAAATCCTATTTTTCATTTATAAGAGTTGTGATTTCTAGGAAGGATTTTCTTTATCTCCTAAACCCTTAGGTGGATCTTTCTTCCAAGAAGTTTATTTTTTCAATTAACTCTTGATTTGTCTTTTTTATCTTCTAATTGAGTTTTGCTAAATCTAAGCTTTCTTGATATAACTTTTCAATTACTTCTTGAAGGTCCTCTTCTCCTTCATTTTGTTCTTCTTCTTCACTTTGAGAGTCATCTTGGATTCCCTTAGTGAGAGCTATAAAGGCTCTAATGCCATGGGAAGATTCATCATCACTTGATTGACGCTCATCCTTGGATTCATCCAAGTCATGATCCCATGTGGTACCCATATCGTTTCTCATGAGATTTTTATTTTTCCTTTTGTTGGCACATTCAGCAATGAAGTGCCCTTTCTTCTTGCATTCATAGCAAGTGGGTTCTTCTCTTGATGTCTCTCTTCTTCTAAAGTTTGGATTTGGTCTCCTAGAGAATTGTTTCTTTCTAAAGTCTATGGATTTCAGTATTTTCTTGAAGTTCTTAGCTACCATGGCCATAGCCATATCCAAATCTTTGTCATAACTAGTTTGATTTTAATCTTTTAAAGCTATACTCTTCTTTTTGTATCTAGGACTAAACCTAAGCTCAAAGGTTTGAATTGATCTAATCAATTTTTCTAGCTTCATCTTCTCAAGGTCATGGCATTCTTTTATGGCAGTGACCTTGGAATAAAACCTTTTCGAGAGAAATCTAAGGATCTTTCTAACAATCTTTGAGTCTTTAACTTTTTCACCAAGACCTATCATTGAATTCATGATGTCTTGAAGTCTTGTATAGAGTTTGATAAATTACTCATCATCTTCCATACATAAGAACTTAAAACTTGAGATAAGCATCTGGAGTTTAGATTACTTCACCATGCTTGTTCCTTCATGGGTAACCTCAAGAATGTTCTATGCTTCCTTAGTAGTGTGAGTCCAAAAATTATCCTAAATTCATCCCGACTTACTACACAAATGATTGCATTTAATGTCTTATAGTTAGCAAGATATGCAACCTTTTCTACAGCATCCTAGTCTTTTTCTAATTTGTCTTTTGGTCTTGTGTAACCACTCTCCATTACAGTCCAAGTCCCTATGTCCATAGACCTGATGAACACATTCATCCAGGCCTTCCAATAAGTTTAATTGAATCCATCAAAATAGGGTGGTCTATTTGTCGCATTGCCTTCTTTCTTAGAGACCATAGCTATATAGGATTAAGTTAGGGATCTAGCTTGGGTGATAAAGCCCTCTTTTGAATAACCCACTCTAATACCAATTGAAATTCTAGGTCCAGTACAATCCTAGAGGGGTGTGAATAGGATTTACCCAATTTTGATTATATTTAATTCTCAATTGAATCTAATTGGAATCAATAAGAATCACTTTAATTAAATTCCTCTTTAAGTTGTTCAATAGACCATGAGGCTCTATCACTACACTATAGTGTTACCTATAGCCAGAGTGGGAGCAGGGTTGATAGACTCCTTAATGATTCACTTTTAATTATTTGATTCTCTTTGACTATTAAGTTCAATTACAAGTATGATATTGGATGCAATTATGCTTAAATGAACAATTCACATAAACATAAAAGTATGCATAAATCACAAACCATAGAAACAATATTTTATTGTGGTTTGATGCTTAAGCCTACGATCACTTTCAAATGGCTCACTTTCGATCCAGTCGATTTTTATTAATAGTTAAAAAACTATTACAAGGAAATCAACAAACTTACTTATAGTGTTAAATTGAACACTTACTCTCTCTAGTGGTTTTGGTGGAAGGATTGCTACACACCCGGTGTCTCCGGTGAGTACTCAAGTCCAGTGTCTCCGGTGGACCTCTAACCTTACTTCTAGTGGCTCTAAGGGAAGTTCTTTCAGAAGAAGAGTTGGTAGTTTGATGTGCTCAAGCCTCTTGTTAGGTGGGTATCACTATGATGACCACATTGATGAGAGCTTTCACAAAACTATATTGTCTTGATGCAATTTTCTCTCTAAGACTCAAAAGAGTGAGTTTCTTCTCTCCCAACACGACTTGGTAATGAAGATTTACCAATTGAAAAACTCCAAATTTTTGTGGCTTTTGCCCATAGACAAGATATAACTATTATTTTAGAAAAATATCTTGAAAGGCTTACAAAAATCTCCTAATAGAATCCTAATTACTTAATAATCATTAGATGATATTAATGGTGATTAAGTCACCTATTTATAGTGCCTAATCCTCACTTTTTCAAACCCCAACAGCTCTATTTTAATGGTTAAAAAAACTAGTTATTTGAGATCTTATGAATTGGAAGATCCCAATTATGGAACCATTTGAGTGCTCCAATGTACTTCTCAAGTGCTCAAATAGTAATGCTGCCAAGAATACTCAAGTTAATATTCAAGCACTTGAAGGGTCTATTTGAGTGCTTGAAGGGTCTATTCGAGCGCTCGAACCTGTTGGAGTGCTCAATTACCTATTCAAGAGCTCAAACATAGCTAGGTTCTTTTTTCTTTCTTTCTTTTTTTTGTTTCTTTTCATTATTTTTCAACTTGGATTGGTTAGAAACTTTTCCTAGGGTCATAGTTTGGTCCATACAAGGTAATTGAGCACTTAACCACTTTTAGGGCAACTCAATACTTGTCTTTACCTGTTTCAGTACATGTGCATGATGCCTTGGCCAATTTGAGGTTCTTCACTTGAGTGATTGGTCTTGGACCTCTTGTGTAACTTCTTC
Organism: Platanus orientalis; assembly: GCA_025762735.1. Lineage (NCBI taxonomy): Eukaryota > Viridiplantae > Streptophyta > Magnoliopsida > Proteales > Platanaceae > Platanus > Platanus orientalis. The sequence continues at coordinate 9,864 of JAOXJP010233123.1, read as the reverse complement.
ATGCTTTGATGTTGCGTGGGTTTAGTTCTCTGCTCTTTTGACTCATTACAGAAGCTTTAACTATAAATACAACTGAACCATAACCTATACAACATGTCTACCTATACAACATGACAACTCTAAAATACTTAATAGACCTAGTAACCCTAAGAGGGAGGTATAACCTTAAGGGGGAGAGAGAGATTGGGAGAAACTTTTGAATGATTATGTCTAATGTTGTGCCTATGAGAAACTTGATTTCTTAAGTGATATATATATATATATTGTTTTTGTGTTATTTCTAAACTTTGAATGATTATTGGTATTTATCCTTTGAATATATATTAGCTTGTGGCATATGATTGTATAAGATAATGGCCTTTATGAAAAAGATATTTTGTTTAAGTGTAACACATGTATGAAGGAATATCACGTCTTAAGGGGGAGCTGCATCTATGTTATGTACTTTAGTGTTTTGTAATAGTTTTGTCATGGAATTGACAAAGGGGGAGAATTTAGTGTAATATATTTGTATGTTGTCAATTCCATTCCACATTGTAAAAAGTCCATATATGTAGTTGGTCTAAGTAAGTAATCTTACATGTATGAAAATGTAATTGTAAATCATAAGTCATGTAAGTATAAGTCTGGGAAGAAGTTCAAGAGGCACACTACACAAGACCAGGTGAGGAAAGACGACAAATCAAGGTACAAAGCAAAGATTGTAAGAAAGTCTTAAACTCCAAAACAAGATACCTTAAATGCCAACCATATGTTTCAGTGTAGTATGACTTAAAAAGGTTGGATGCTAAGTATTTTTGGGTAAGACAAATACCAATAACCCTAGGTGAATCATCGAGACTTGCCCCATGAGGTGGAACCTAATGGTTACCGAGCAAAGTTGAACTTAAAAATGTTAAATATATCAAACTAATAGGTTTGATCGATCGAATGTGGCTTACTCAATTGAATAGAATGGGTCTCAGAGCTAAAACCCATTCAATCAATCGAAAGGCCTTGGATTCATCAACCGGATTGAGGTTCTAGCTAAGAACCATGCAATCAATCAAAGCCATCTCGATCGATCGAAATTTGCTCGAATCAATTAAACTATATATATCACACAAAATGCCAAAATCTTTCCAAAATGGAATGTACAATGGCTAGGTTTTTTACTGTTGGGAGACCCATTGGGGACCTTTTATTAGTTATCTTGAGTTCTCTATAAAAGGATAGGTCCATCCAACAACTAAAAAGATGAAATTAATGATCTAAGATCATAAAGCTGAATTCTAGATTAGAAAATTTGTAAAAATCTGAGAGACAACCATTATAGAGAACCTTGGAGATCAAGACTCGGGTATATCTGAGTCAAGGTCATGTAACCTAGCTTTCCCTACCTAGGTTATACACTTTGGAAATCTTGGAGAGCATGTGTACTTGTCGAATCATCCCCTATCTTCAAAGAGGAAGTTCTCTCCATTGATTTATGCTGAATTGGAACATCCACCTACAAGGAGGTTCAAGCTACTACTAAAATCCTTCATCTACACTTTGGAAGTATCCATTGGAGTCATTGGGTGAGGATTAAAAGTGGAAGTGTCCATCGGAGTGTCTAGAAACGGGTGCATCCATCGGAGTCACTGGGTGCGGATTAAAACAGAAGTGTTAATCGGAGTCACTAGACACGAGCGCATCCATTAGTCACTGGGTGTGGATCACTAATAGAGGAAGTCTGTCATGCAGCATCACTTGCAAGGCAATCTAGGAATCGCTGAACTTGTAAGTGGTTTTAAATTTTGTTGATTTTATTGTGATTAGATTATAAGTGAAATCATCTAATAAAAATCAACACAACTCAAGGAAGAGCTTTTTGAGAGTGGAGTAGGGACTTAAGGGTCACTGAGCCACTATAAAAATTTATGTCTTTGTGTGGTTGAGATTATCTACCTCTCTTATTTGTATTACTTGTGATCGTTACATATTTTGAATATCTTAAATCATAAGTAAGTTCATGTAATTGTGTTAGATAAGTAAAAATTAAAAAAGATCTTATTCACCCCTTCTAGGATCATTTGAATATTAAAGCCTAAGGAATTTCAAACTCATATTTCTCTATAAAAGAGAACCTTCTCCCAACATTTGAAGGGTTGGAAGAGAGAAATTTTGGCATGGAAGCCCTGCGTGGATAAGGCCTTAATATGTACAAGCTTCCTCTCTCATTCTCCCTTCTTCTCTCAAAGCCCCAACTGGCTTCTCCAGATGTTTCGAGTAGTACAACTATGCCATGTAGCAGTTGGAACCCTATTGAGACATCTTCCATGTCTTTATATATTTTCTTCCCCGAGTTCTTTATGTCATCCTAAAGCTCCTCACGAAGCTCCGGACCAACTAATCTCTGTCATGTACTTTTTGGTTTATGTCTTTTCACTTTTGCATGATATGTATGTTTATGTTTGATGTATTTAGACTTGTTTGTTTTGGTTTGTTTGTTGTTTAAGAGCTAATACATCCCATGGGTGTATTCCAGCTCCCCTCTAACTTCATGGCCTTTGGACTTCTCAATGAATTTCAAACTGGCACAAAGGGAAATCTTGAGTTTGCACTTTCTACCTAACACTTGATTGCACAAACATACATAATTAAGCATTGAGCATAAACAGTTGTTGCCCCCCCCAAGTCATAAATATGTGTCAAATTCTCTGTGGACCCCTGTGGAACCTAACTCCTCTTTACTAGCTCCTCATGTCATATGTATTATTTTAATTCTTGATCATGCCTTCCATTATCATTCTCACATGACATCAAGGTTTGCCGACTCAAATTTTTTACCCGACTTGGATAGTCCAAGAGTGGAGTCGACTCGGGGGTCACTGGAGTCAACTTGGGGAGTCATGTCAGCTTTTATTTTTATTTTTTATAATACAAAAAAATATTAAAAATTGCATAAATTATTTTGGATCAAGTATTATTTATTTTATGGTATATATGAGAATTCTCTGTTATGATCCTACAAATTTTCCACTAATCAAAAAATTCTTCTATGTGAAAACTCAATAGTCTTCCAAAGATATTACCAAATACAAATAAATTAATAAATTAATAACTGAAATCATTGTTCATGTACCACCCTAGTTTCTTTAAGTCTAAAAGATGAAAAATAATAATAACAATAAATAATTGGATTTGATCATGTTGGGGCCTGTTGGTTGTTGTCACCTCAAATGGAAGCCTAGAGTGGGTCTGGACCGTGCGACAATTGGAGAGAAGAGTCTAAGAGAACCAATTACACATGACATGGAAGCTTTTGAAATTTGAATGTTGAAGGCCTAAAATTGTATTTCAGTCGTTAGTTCTTCACTATTCTTTACTTGAATGAACTCTTGAGTCTTAAATCTTGAATCTTGATTGAAAAACATGATAGATTACAAGGGTTGAGCTCTACTAGACTTGAATTCTGAAATTGAAGAAATGAAATGACGTGAACAGTTTGGACTTTGGAAAAGAAGAGTCATATTCATTGTTATTTATTTAATATTTTAATTTAAATTAAGTAATTAGGATTTTTTTTCTTAAGTTTTAATGTTTTATAACACGTATATTTTTTTATTTTCTAAAAAAGTTAAGACTCGACCAAGTCATGAGACTCAATGCAAGTCATGGGAGTAAGTTGAATCAACTCAGCCAAGTCGTTGAGTCAACTCGGGGAGTCGGCAAGCTATGCATGACATTTCCATAATAGTACATGCCATGTTATGCCTAGCCATGATAATACATGTCCTATATGATGCCTTGACTCCATGTTTTACTATGTTTTAAGACATCCTCTTTCTTCAATGATCATGTCTACATGCTTACCATAGACTTCTCTACTTGCATGGCCATGTTTTCTTTGTATGAATTGTCTTGCCATATGTTTGTATGTTTACTTTATGCACCATGCCACGTATACGCTTTATGGCTTATGAAATAAACTGTTAGACCACCCAATGTGATTATTTTCTCCCTAATTACGTTAATTTTCATGTCTAAGCTTCTATTCTAATTCATCTAAAAGCCACCCAATAGTAAGCCTTGTTTTCTATCTCAACGCCTAATTGAGCACATTTATGTGATCAGGCATTAGCACATTGGGAGTTCAGGATGAGATCAGGTGTTGGACACTTCTAGAGTTCAACTTGAACCCTTAAGGAATTGTTGACCAAAGGACATGTCAGGGGCACGAGCTAGACCCATCACCCATCACATGACCCACTCCTAACATCAACGCTTATTCATAATTAAGCATTAGTACATGTCACGATTCGGCATTGGGTGCATAGCATGCTAATTAGGCATTGGACACATCCACCTCCAACCCTAGGCCTCCAATGCTTAGCTAGCCCCGGACATACTTCCTCGTGAACTCTCTTGGTATACCATAGACTTGCCCCTCTTTCGTCGTTTAATTTACTTGATTTACACAGCATGGAGTACTATGTAAATATGCCCAATGGACTAAAATGGACATGACCCTATACCATCCTTAAAAGTCAATCTCCTATGACTACTAAGAAAAGCCTTGAACACATACAACCCCAGGAGAACTAAATGCAACTTGATCGCGACAAGCCATAAAACCCTGAATCACACAAGATCGGGTATTTAAGAAGCTTGAGACTATGTCTTGAGTTTAACTACAATAATTAAAAAACAACAGGGGCCCACTTTTTGGAATAGGGAGAATTCCCTGACTTTGACCCACTTTCTGCCCCAACACTTAATCATGATCAGGTGTGGACATCAGTGAGCAGTCAGGTGTTGGGAGGTCCAGGCCTCAATCAAGCGTTATGCTCACACTCAAGCCTTGGAGTAGACCTTCCAAGCCAAATTGACCCACATGTGAGGTACAAACCAGGACCCACCTAAGAATTACACTGATTGAGACCCATTCAGTTCCCACTTAATCAGGCATCAAACAAATACAATCAGGCAACTGGTGTCCAACTCCATCAGTAAATCTGAGTTGGTGGCAACTCTATAGAATCCGTAAGTCCATAAGATGCTTACCCTCTTAAGAGAGACAATGACCCTTTCTCTCCCACAACTCTAGTCCCCTCTTAGACACACAATAGACCACACACACCAGGAAAATTGCGGAAAGAAGTCTTCTCCAAATAAGGAACCTCCTGGATCCCCCATGCCCACAGCCATAATACAACCGAGCTATATATGAAAAAGAAGAGGCATCTGATACTTGGATGACCATTGATTCATACAACTGAAGCCATTTACTAAATCATACATCAAATTAGTACTTGTTAAATCTGTCAGGGACTTCCAAGAGGCTGACGATAGACTAGTCGTGGCAATGAGAACATTGAATCAAGCAAGTTGATATAACTTAACCATTTGAGATTGTCAAGAACCTAGAGGCAGTGAGGAAAGAAGTTGATGCCCGAGAACAACTTCTAGTCAAGTTGAGTTGATGGAAAAGATAATGTTTGACCCCAGCAAAGAACTATGAGCGACCCAACAAAGGATTACCAAACCAAGTATGTTAGCAAGACTGATCGAGATGTACAAATTGGGATTCAAACTCAGATCCAGACATGCTACCCTTGAAGAGGCAATCATTCATAAGCTCTCCAATAGGAAATCCTCAATAAACCCTTCAAAAGGCAGCTAGCTATTCACAAGCCCTCCAAGTGGCAACCATTCATAGTGGGTGTTTGGCTGCACTGTGCAAATGCTGCTGTTGTGGTTGCAGTTGCAGTGAGAAAGCTACAAACTAAACTATACTGTTTGGTCTGTTGCTTTCTAAAAGAGCTGTAAAATAGAAAAAGCTGCATTGAGCTGTATATATATATATATGATAAATTATTATATTCCAACCTTTTAAAAAAAAAACACACACACCATATCCTGAATATTATGAGATCCTTAATTCAAAAGACAGAAATGAGTAGACCTTTCCTCTTCCCTCAACTCTAATATATAAAAGATCTTAGTCCCCATTCTCACTACATTATGCAATAATTCATTTATGATTTTATAATCTTGTCACAATCCTTTGTCAATAATCCTAATAGTAGGTATGATTTTATTTTTGGGTTCCATCTTCCCTCTCAGAAAAGTGCATGAGATCATAATTTTATATTTTCAACTGTGAAAGGATTAAAATAACAAGATAGAAAGTGAGTATTACCAATTCAGAGAGTCCAAAAAAGAGGGTAATGATACACGCAAATTGGGAAATCTTGATGAGGTTCCCCAATCAACAATGACCATGGCCAAGGGCAAAATATGATGCCATAATGGTGATTGAATGATAGTAACAGAGAATATTTACAACTTTCATCAGTCTATGAGACCTTAAACACTAGTAAACACAATAACACTAAGTAACTTAGTAATTGGACATTAAGGCAGATATTATTATAGTAATGCTGCCAAGAATACTCAAGTTAATATTGTGTATCTAAATGAGACAATAAAAATATTCTGAGCCGCAAAAAAAATGCAAATTTTGAAAGAACTTGATCTTCTCTTAACAGAGAAGCAGTCTCATAACATGGCCTCATTCATCATAATAACAGGTCCTCCACAATCAATTTAAAGTCCCTTTGAAACTGGAGTTCAACAATCATGATGCCTTTCACCTATCTCTGCTAATGAGAAAAATACCTCTATTTGTCTGTAACTATTCGACCATCATATACAAGACCATGAAAACATTAAGAAAAATGTTGAAAAAAATGAGGAACACAAAAGGGCATATGGTGAAAATATTGGCATCACTTCCATCTTCTTTGTTCATACCATTAACCGGTGGTTTCTTTGGAATGCAGGATTCTGTGCTTCCTATAATGTGAGTGGGACAAAGTATTACAGGAGAAAATATTCTTCCATGACAAATGATGAAATCAGAACATAGAAAGTAGGGATCATTGCTTTTTTATTTTAACTATGTTTCTTCACTGATAGATACATCATAAATAGACATATTACCAAGAACACTTCCCAGAAAACATTTACAAAAATTCAGTATGAAGATGAACATTTTTTCTAAATTAATGGAAGTAAACATCCTCAAACATATAAAAAAAATCAAAAAATTAAATTTACACAAAGGCAAACTAATTTGTGTATATTACCCGATTCTTCCGTATTATTACTCTTCTTCTTTACAAAGAATATATCCATGAAGCTTATAACCACGTATTTCCACCAAAGGGTCTAACTTGGTTGTGGGAAAAAAGTGGAGCCAATAAATCTCCTGAGATCAGAAGAAATGCAACAGGAAGCACATATCTAAGACCCCTTTCAGCAAGAGATGTTATTGGAACCATAGCTAATGGCTCGAAGGGTTGAATCAGACATATTTGTGATCCATCTCTGAGGACCCCCAGATTCCCCTAAAATATTATATGCATAAGAAGGCCACCTTACATTCACGTCGCATGATCTAGTGACTCCCATTCTGATCATTCTCTGTGTCCTCTCGAGTACTATAAGATTAGAAAATGTGGAAAAGCTGTTTCCTACAAAAACATCAGCCCTCAAGCACACCTCGTAGTCGATTGCTGATTTAATGAGGTAAGGGTATTTACTGTAGATATCCCAAACCCCCAACTTCTTCTTCTCAAAAGGAAGCAAGCCTTCTTTCCAACCACTGAGGATCGAGGGGTCTTCAAGAAGACTATCAGCTACAGCAAGATAAACAACTGTGGGGTCTCCCAGGCCGGGAATGTGGCCCACCCTCCCTAAAATCTCCTCCCTGCTACTGCAAATTTGACTGATGTTGGACCTCTGCTCTAACTTTTTACAGTGAATCATCCAGTCTTTCTCTATCCGCATGTGAACAGCAACATATGGTGTAGTCTGGGAAGAAGAGCTATTTAAGTTGACACTCTTTTTCAGCATATTGGTTTTGCTCATCACCTTAGTTCCTACCGCTCTAATCTTAGACACAACTTTCTCTGCTTCCTCTGCTATTTCATCAACTAAAACTAAACATTCAAAGACCTTTGCATAGTCCTTAACAGCCCAATGGTCATGCCACAGGAATGGATTCTTACCGATCACTCGAATAACCTCAAAACCATCAATCAGATCTTCTCTAGACTGTCTCAATTGATTCAAATCTCTATCTGTTGTCCACTTCCTTCCACTTCCTTTCTGAAGCTCAAACACTCCGGTTCTATTTGAAACAACAGAGAAACGAGCCAGTTGGACAAACCCATTACAAAGGGAATTAAACCTTTCGAATTGGAATATCTTATCAAAGGAAATGGGCTGCAAGAGATCGATTTCTTTGTAAAACAATGAAGCACTTAAGCTAGGCATCAACAGAGTTCGGTTCATCATTCTTGCAGTCAGACAAGCCCTTGCAAAAGCAATTTTCTGATTATTCAATCCCCAAACAATCTGAGGAACCTCCAAGAATTTATCTTTCCTAACTCCAGAACCAGATTCAGAATCTGATTGGGAAGAAGAGGTACGGGCCAAGTGAAAGCTGTTCTGTTGGAATCCGCCAGAAATTGGAAAACTGGAGAATAGAAAAGCTCTGAAAACAAGAGCAATGAAGACTAAAGAAAGACATCTGCACGCAACAGAATTTATGTGGAGACTGGAGAATCTCAGATGTCTACAGTTGGGCAAATCCATTGGTTTTCTATTGGCAATTCTCCAGTCTTTGCATCTTTCTTCTCCCAAAAAATTCTACCGGTCTCTGTACTCAACCAAGAAATTTCAAAATAAACCCCTTCAATTCAAAGAGATGCTAATTGATGAATCAGAAAAAACCGAGAAAAGATAAATCATTTAGAGTTCAATCAGATAAAAATAACCATCAAATTACAAAATTTTCAATAAAAAATTCCCCTTGTAGCCAGATGCCAATTTCAATTTTCAAACCAAAAAAAGATTACAATCTACTAATAATAAATAAATCATCAGACCGTATGTACGATTAAGAAAAAGCAAAACAAGAATCCCTATCTCGTCTAAAATTTCATAAAGAAACTCCAAAAGAACTGAATTTCCGTTCAGAGGCTCAGACCCGAGAAAGGCAACCGACTAACGACTCAAAAAAGCTTGTGTCTCAAACACAAAAAGAGAAGCAGAGAAATATGAACCAGTCTTTCCTCAAATATATTTGAAGAAAAACATTATATAATAATAATCATATACTCCACAACTTCCATTTCTGCACAGATCCAACAGGAAATAAAACCTTTCAATAAAAAAAAAAAAAAATGATTTTGAATCAAACCCAAATCCAGATTGAAAAACTATACAACATGCATGGCAAAGTCAAATCAGGAATGGAAATTGGGTCTTGCAAACACTGAATTCAAGAAAACAAACACAAACCCAAATACAAAACAATTTTTCGAAAAATAAATAATTTGGAAGAATCTTGACAGACAACCAAAAAGAAGAAAAAAGGAGTCAGGAATTTAAGAGATGGACAAGATAACTGTTAACTCAAAGAAGATAAAGTACCACTTGCTTTCGTTTAGCTGGATTGGCAACCTTTGAGGTCCCAGGCTGTGAGATGATTATAAAAATTAACAATACAGCAAAAAACAGTTGGGAATGAGGGAGGCACTTTTTGTGTAAATTACTGTTTGCCCCTTCAATCACTGCATGACTAAGATATCCCTATATTTATATAATATATTGTGTATTAGTTTTAAAATAACGATTAATATAGTGGGTAATCTTGACAGAGTTATAAATGTAGTTCTTAGCTCATAGTATTTTATTTTAAGATTTAAAAAAGGAAAATAATGGTTACACTAGTGGGCGACCTGCCAATGCCCCCAATATATATATATATATATATATATATATATATATATATATATATTAAATTGCGGACTAATACACTATCTTCTT
>JAOXJP010233122.1:0-10366 GCA_025762735.1 Platanus orientalis | reverse complement strand
ACCTTCTCTGACTTCATGCTCTAAACATGAAAGAAGATTAACTAAAAGAGCAGAATACAAGTCCATAAAGTCAGTATTGTTTATTCATTGTTTTCTGCATAGTCTGTCATTGTATAAGGGCCCAAGGAAAATTTTATCAACATACATAATCAACAGAAATATCCTTCAACAGTTCCTGGTTAATCCTAATGAATTATAGACCCAGAGATATTGTTCAATGGTCCATCTTATTCATCTTCCTCTACTTCAAGCATCATAGGTTATCAGAGAAAGGACAAAAAGTATAAGTTTCAAATAAGAATGTACATCAAAAGAGTGGAAATACTTTCACATAATTTGTTCCCTTTCTTCAATTTCAGAAAAAAAAAATCATGGTCACCCCCCATGGTGGCCAATAAAAGTAAAAACAACTACTAAGTTATTTTTTATCGCAAACGAGAAATTATATTTTTAGACGACCAAAATGACAAGAGCAGCGGTCTGACAAAAGCTTAATTAACATATAAGATTCCATCAAGTTATTTTAGGTCTATGAGCTCATCTACACCGGAGTAATAGCGAAGTGATTAAGAAGTTAGTCCACCGTAATATAACAAACAGAGAGTATCAGCACATGATAACTAATGTATTCCTTTATCCCCACATTTAATTAATTAAAATGCCACTTGAGATAGATCCACACAATACTAGAAATATAAAGTATGGGCAACTACTTGAAGAAAAAAAAAAGCACCAGATGAAAAGAACAAACCTGCATTGAAGTCAAATAAAATGGCAGTTTTATCATCATGTTTAGATAGCCGATTGTGGACCGGAGTTTCAAACCCAAAAGCTAACAAAATTGATCGAGTATGAATAGGAGCTGCAAGTTTCAGTTGAAATGCCAAGTAAATGGTGGCCCCATAAACAGCGACTGCAGGTGGAATAGAAGTGACATTCAAATTGCCCTTTTCTGCTATAACTTCTCGCACAGCGCGGCCCTTTAAGAAAAACTGTTTCACATGTGCTCGGCCAGTGTTACCAATCCAACCCACCATAGCACTGGAACCAACCATCAGCCCATTCTTTGAAAATCCCATCCCAACCCACCCCGTGGTATATACAGCAGATAATACAACGGTAAGGACATCATCATGACTCTGAGAGAACTGCAATCAATAACACTGATGTATCAGAAGAATGCAACTATTTTATTGAAAACAATATCTACTGTTTTGTCTGAGATAGATAAAAGAAATTGCATCATCATCTAATCAGTATTACTTGTGGGTTATGCTGCACCAATTGAATGGCTCAGAATTTAAATTTTGAACTCCAGAATTATCTCTAATAATGATTTTCATAACCCCTTACACAAAGAGAAGAATATAGTGAACATTTCCAAAGCATATACAAGACTAACACGACCAGTTCTGTACTGCTGTAAACAAACAACAGGAACAAAAAAAAAATGTGTATTTTGAACTGTAAGGAAGTGCAAGAATTACCTCATAGTTTTTTTAACTGTAAACCTCACTTTGAATCATTAATTAGACATGCTAAACTCCCACTTACCAAGTCCGAAGATAAAAAAACGCACAAATAATAGGCACCTGAAAAAATGATCACAATAATACAAAACCATTTGGGATGCTCTCCCTCCCTCTCCCGTTCTAAGTCATGCATTTGTCTCTCATAACATCTATAAACCAAGACTACAGTAATCCAATACAAATGTTCTCTCCATCAGCCAAAATAATCACAGATATAAAATCAGAATCTCCAACAAATTGTACGTTTATCTCAAACTAGATGTAATCAAATAGCAAACAAAGAAAGAATTCTCTTGACCACAAGAACCTAATTCAAACGAATGATTCAATGGAGTAACAGAAAATCTCAAACATTTCCATTCAAATAATCACGAAAACGAACTCGAAAACCATAATTCGAAGAACAGAACGTAAAGATCAGATCAAACTTACTCTCAAAACGAAGGTATTCCAAATAGGTTTACAGAAAGAGGTATTGCTGTAAGGAGGAGGAAGAAAGCTATTCAAATCCTCATTACAAACACTCGATCCACTGTTCCCAGCATCGGCGACGACAGACAAAACCTCTAGCTCCAAGAGAAGAACCAGAAGAGTGGAGACACAGAGGAGCCTCAGAGGCGAGACCTTCTGGTTTGATTCCGCCATTGCCGCCGGATCGAAGACAGAGAGGGCTGGTGATTGTGGATAATGGAGGATTTCGCGAGTGGTTACGAAGAAGAAGAAGAGGAAGAATGGATGTTGCAACCGTTTCCGAACGGTTGGGAGGTCTTAGTCTCTTGCATTGGAAGCTTCTTCCATGGATGATGATGATGATGATGGTGTCGGGAAGCGGTGGGTGGCGACGGGTAATCATCCTTCTCGCCATTGTCTGCAAGAAATCATCCAGCGAGCAACTCTCTCCAGTAACGCTAGCGTTAAAACCACGTTTTGACAAGAGAAGTGGCAACCCCACCGAAATTTGGGTTTTAATCATCTCCCATATGAGTGGACGATCTGTTCAGCTCAAACCTTTGAGCGTACTGCATGAACATAATAACATGGATATTTTATCTTTTGTGGTTTTTTGTTCATGCACAAATCCAATATGGCTCAGCTTACCTTCAAGCTTACTGGCTCATCCCAAATCTTAAAATCCCAATAGCCAAACAGTAAAAGGCAAATACACAATATAATAAGTTATATCTATAAATCTTATACACAGTTAATGCAGCTTGACTCAGGCTCACTTAACTAAACAAGCTTAATTGGAGTCTCGGCTCAACTCTCAACTCTGTGAGCATCAAACATGGCTCAAGCTCAACTTGTGATGAACAGAGGTCATAGCTGAGCCAAGCTAGCTCGACTCATTGACAGCCCGCATGACAGGATATGATTCAAACTTAACATCGAAACAACCAACTTTGTAATGCTGCCAACCTCTCTCTAGAGAAAACCACCACCTATGCTAGTGAAAGATCCCAATTGCTTAGCTTGAGAGGGATCCTATGCTTAAAAAGAAGCACCCCTCAACTTGGTTTGATGCTTTTTCAGGTGAGCGGTTCCTTGTTTGAACACTTGAAGGAGAAAATCAGGGCAGCAGAGTAGCCCCATGTTGCGGAGGGTGGATTGTATCCACTCCTCTTATCTAACGCTCCTCTCCGCACCCTGTCGGGAGACGGGCACATCAGCACCGGCAAGTGATATGCCCGGTGCTGATGTGCCTGCCCCCGACAGGGGGCGGAGAGGAGCATTAGTTAAGAGAAGCTGATAGAATCCACCTTCAATGTTGGGATGCTTAGAATCTGACAATATTGAGCCAGGTTGGGCCAGATCGTTATAACTAGGGGGCATTGGTGGTTAGAAATGTTGTAGTTGGGACTGCTAGCTTTGCCACAGAGATAGAACAGATTGATGTTCTATATTCAAGATTGTAGATCTTTGTGCCTTACAATCAAGGTTTCTATGTGAAAGGTATTTGCATCGAGTTCATAGTCCTATGTCACAGCCTTAGTGCTTCATCAATCCTTCAACCGTCCAGCTGATGCATAAGCATTGTGTTTTGCAGAGATTTCATAGTGCCAGCTGCAGAGCCTCGGAACATTCCATTACGTTAATATGATGCTACACCATTAATCATACGATCTTAAGTGCCCATTTCATCATCTTGGTTCTATCATCCTCGCAAAAGGTAAGAGTTGAAGATGATGTTACGCATGAAAATAGAAAGGATGGATGAAATGGAGATGTGCTTCTCGAATGTTACATGATTGATGTATATATATGGATGAAAGAGACATTTTGTGAGACAGCTACAAAATTTATTAAACTTTTTAGAACAAAATGTTAATCAATCAAAAACCAATATATACATAGAATGAGCGTAAGTAAGACGGGTATACCGAGATGGATGAGTGGTAAGATTAATAAAGATGGAGTCATGAGCAAATACTACATCAAATAGGTAGAAAGTTGACTGAAATCATTAGGTAATGTCCAAATGAATGCTCTGATAGTTAATGTAATATCCCAAAACCCTGAGGCGTATTATGGGAAAATATTGAAACTAAACGATTAGAGGTTTTAGTCTTTGTTGACAAAAACCCACTTCAGCTGAAGAAAAAAAAAAGAAGAGGAAGAAAATTGAGAGAGGGAGAAGATAGGTCATGGGAAAAACCAAAATTTCATTAGGAATTTTGAATGGATTACTTCCCTTGCCAACCTATGTGTTAAAAGGAAAGCGTAGTAAATTGATTTGTTGCGTTACAAAACTCAATGCATATCTAAGGTGTGACAACTAATGCACCAATGCTCAGGTGGTCGCACCATCTTCTTTCCATAGCAAAGACCAAGGTCAAATCCCCTCAAATGTAAATCTGCAGTGTGTATGGTTGCCTAGTTCCGATCTGGTACAGATCTCTTAATGTATACATAGTGGGACTCGATCAAAAAAAAAAAAAAAAGAATGCTCTGACAAGTAAGGCAAAAATAAACATGAGTCAAGGAAGTCAAAAAAATCCTAAGATCTTATAATTTAGGGAAATATATGACTCAAATATAGTGAAATAGATGTATCAAAATAATATATATAGTGTAGTGTTTATGGTGAGTTTTAAGCTGGCACGTGTTGTATTGGAGGTTGAAAAGGTCTAACAAAGTGTTCAGATGAAAAAGTAAGTGTCAAAAAGAGAGACCAAATTCAAATATGCATGTGTCAATCAATTGAATGCCTACAGAGTTCTGTGTCAACACAAACAATCATTCTCATATATATATAGCCAATCTCAAGTAGTTGGATTAGACCCAATTTTTTTTTCTAATTTTAAAAAAAGTATCTAAGTGTTAATCCGGTATAAACTTCAGGATCAGGACCCAATTCAATCTACTTATTGCAACCCCATCCCCTGACCCCCCAAAAAGAAAAAGAAAAAAAACTATAGCATGATAACTCCCTAAAATGCAATTAAAAAACAAAAATAAAAATAGCCGCTAGAAGATCTCCAAAAAGTGAAATTAAAATGAATGTAGACATGTATGTGCTCTCTATACAGGAAGCTACATAAAAATTATAAAGTTTTAACATTATATCCATTATGGGTGGATTTCTAATGTGTTCCATATAGCATTCATAAAAGTTTACAGCCTTCATGTAGGTTTAGGATCTTCAGCGATGAAAATCGAGCATTTTTATCTAGGCATAGGATCATCTCCAACATCTCTGGTGTGTTTGACACCTGTCCAATGGAGACAGATAAAAAAGTAATGTAAGCTGGTTTTTTTACTATTCAATGGGACTGGTGTCAACACACCAGAGATGCTGCAGTGTTTCGTCCAGCATCTGCCTGAGACGATTCGAACCCTTAATTTTACAGTCATGGGTTTGTTTAGAACATCTTGACAAGGGCGCACATCCTCTGCACCATGGCACACAGTACGCCCTCTCATAAGAGGTTGCATTTGTACATGTGGGGCCACCCCCTTGTGAGAGGGCACACCATGCAACGGGGTGCAGATGGTGTGCCTCCTCTTGACACACCTCTCTCTCTCTCTCTCTCTCTCTCTCTCTCTCTCTCTCTCTCTCTCTAGCGAGAAACCACTCTATGTGAAAAATAAGGGTGGCAACTGAGCCAAGCCAGCTTTGATTCGGACTAGTGTAGCCTAAACTGGGGCAAGTGATGGTGTTGTCGGCCCACTCTACCGATTGGTGGACCACATAATTGATGAGGTAGTGAGCCTACGCTTTCGTGGGCCTGGAACGATAGACCCATCATTTATAATAAACATTTCTTCTGCTTGATGCTATTAGAAGGATTATGTTCGCTTTCCTTAAAAACGCTAACCTCCGCTGGGCGGCAGGGGAGGACACAATCCTTTGTGCTTTTTGGGGGGGTAATTACTTGGTTGATGCTTTGTTATTACGCAAAATTAGCAAATAAAATAGCATAATGAGTGACACGCTACTTAACTTTTCTTTACTTTGGAGATGACATGAAGTTGCAGCCGTGACAGCTTAACAAAAGTCAGGTTCAATGCAGCTTTCATCTAAAGGATGGTGATATGCTTTCCTTCTATGTATGTATGTATGTTAATAATGTATACATCATGCATGCATTTGAGCATCTTTCAAACTAAAAACAATAGTGATAAATCTAGCTCTTAGTTGAATGATCCTAAGATCCAGATATGTAAATATATAATGGGTCCCATGTGGCATGTGTATGTATGGTTCCTTATGATCATTCGATCTTTTTCTTTTCTTTTTTGGGGTAAGGCCATTCAGGTTTGCAAACAGCTGCTTTATAGAGTAGAACTCAGAGAACTAGTGGGAGGGACGACTACCATTGTAAAAACTGTCAACTATCTGATTATTATCCGTATGTGATTTGTGTTCAATCTGCTAATATTTGATTCGAATGAATTTATATCTGATTCAATTATTCAAATAAATATTCAAATCCGTTGAAACTAATATATAAATAATATTTATATTTAAAATGTTGTGGACATGTTATGTAGAATACAACATAAGAATACTATAACCTTTACCTTAACCCATTTCTCATCTCCCATTCCTAATTTGAATGAAAGGAAGCTCTCAATAGCCAGTTTCCCATTCTCTCATTGATCTATCAAACGTCTATTATCTCTATAATTCCTATGTCCTTATTGTTTTCGTAAATATCTGAAAAATATTTGACTCCAATCCAATATTTGATTAAATAAACAAATTCAAATGCGGTATGCTTATATCCAATCTGTATTCAATCCGTTGACAGCCCTACACCATTGCACACCTGCTAAATGCTACCAGGGGGATTTGACCCTCAGAAGAACAAACTGCAAACCTCAATTGGGTTTTAAGTTTTGGGGACTGTTATAGCAATCTCCTGTTTTATATCCCTAATCCAACTCCTACAACCAATGAAAGGCAAAACCTTTACTTGTAACTGTGTAATTAGAATCTTTTTAATAAAAAATAATAATAATGAAGTAATAGAAATACCTTAATCAATTTGAACCTTAAAACCCAACAGAAGTATTTGATCCTGACTTATCAATTAAACGTTCTAAACTCACAGAAGTTTCTCTACACCCCCCCCCCCCCAAAAAAAAAAAACCTCCCAGAAGTTTCCAATCCGAGGATCTAACACAGCCTGTTGAACTTTGGTTTTTTTTTTATTTTTTTGGTAAACTATTGAACTTTGTTTTAATGCCTTACGAAAATCTTTCTTACAAAGGAGAGAAATAGGAAGGCATTGTATGGTACCATGGAGCTGTCAACTGTCAAATGGCAAAAGATTCGCTGTAACAAATTTTGTTGTATTATTTTGTAGCATGAACAAAAAATGGATTTTTTTGTCTTTTGTGATTTTTTGTTCATGCTACAAAAAAAAAAATTGTTAGCCAAATTTGAATCTAACTGCAACCCATACCAACTGTATTATTATATCAAATGCCTCTTTCGATTTTTATTTTGAGTGTTGGGACAGTTTGATGGCATCCACACAAATGCCTTCTAAATCACTTCCCCAAAAAACTATCAACTTGCAACAAGAAGACATAATGTGTTTCATTATTGAGAGAAAGAGTGAGTGCTTCATTACCAACCAAAAACTATCAATTCCCAAGAGAATTTCATTATTGAGAGGAATTCAGGTATACCCATTGACAGATGACACATCAATAGGGTGTAAAGGATAAAGTTGCTGGCAAGGTTGTTCAAGCAAATATACGCTGATGTGTTGACACTTGAAAAAGGAAAAGGATCTCCTACATCCAATTTTGTCTGTACCCACATCACAAGCTGGCATGTGATTTTTCTTTTTAAATTTAGATTTGGTGCCTTTTTTAGGTACCTGTTCTTTCATTTGAACCCTTTTTTACAGTTTTAACCCTTTGGGGTACTGACTTTTTCATTTGAAAATTTGATATTACATTTTTAATCCTATACACCCCCACCGTGTGTGTGGGAACGCAGGGGACAGACAAATTGGGTGGTGGTGATCCTTTTCCTTCAAAAAAAACACTTGTATCAGAGTTTTGAGAACCAGACCGGCCATTGAACCTCTAAGGTGGATGGTTTAGGCCCAACAGTTTACATGATCTAACCGCAATAATAAATACCAAAAAATAAAACAATTCATAATGAATTAGAAGGCTTAGGACGGGTTTTAATTTTTACATACAAAAAAATATATAAATAAAATAAAAATTGATTGGTTTTATTAGAATCGGGTTTGTAAAAACCAACCGATTTCATCAGTTTTGACCGGTTATGTCAGTCATATACGTTTGTTTTTTTTTTTTTTTGGCAGATTACGGTTTTAAGCTTATATAGAACCATTTAGGAAGCCAGTTCCGATCAAACCAGGTCAAACCGCCCAGTCCAGTTTTCAAAACCGTCGTATCATGACTCACCAAATCAAAGGTACTGGTCTACCTGTGACCCCTGGAACTCCCCAAGCTATGAAAGAAGGGAAAAGAATTTAAAGCAACTGCACTCAATGCAGAGCACCTAACCACAGTGCATGGCGTAGGAGCACTAAGATTACATTGTAAGTCCAACTGTCGACAAGTAATTTGAATAAAGTAAATACTGAAATCATTTTAATAAGTTATAAAATTAATTTAATTTGAAACACTCCAACTGTTACTTTTGTAGTCAAAGAGAAGTCAAAACTTCTCATAACTCCGCATAATAGCTGGACAGTGTTCCAAACTTTGATTTCTGCTTTTCCTTGATACCAAAAAGTCTTCAATTGCTTGTATTGAGTAGGCTAGTGATTTGGACTCTGAAGGTACAGACAAACCAGCTTCTAGTTTGTCGAGCTACAGCTGCCGAGGCCATCGTTGAAGAATATACACTTAATGGGATCACCACGGTTAAGCCTGCAAATGGGTCAGGTTGGCCTGGAGCCCAATTTGTTTAACCCGAAATTTGGGTGGTTGGTAGGTTGGGCCAAGTTAAATCAGTTTGAGCTAACTGAGGTCCAACTTTGAGGCCCCAAGTAACATACAGCTTAAGTTTCATCAGGCCTCAATGCAGTTTGGAACCCATCTAGGGGTGGGCATGGGCCGGCTTTGGGCCGGGCCATGGTAGGCCTAATCTCATCCCACCATCCAGGTCTAGACCAACCCATGGATTTCACAAAACTTGAAGGATGAGATTGAAATTTGAACTCTTAACACCTACTAAATAATAAAAGAAGCAAATGTTGTCCAATAAAAATGCTCTATAGTGTATACGGTGAATTATAAAGACTCTTGTTTTTGGGGGTGAAAGGGTCCAAAAAAGTGTTCAGTTGAAAAAGTAGGTGGTCAATAAAGGACATCAAATTCAAAAACACATCATGTGTCAATCAATGGCACGCTTTTAGAGGCCTGTCTCAAAACAGACAATCATTTTCCAAAGTCTAAAAGAGGGCCATTTTCTGATCACGTGACATGCGCTGAGCATGGCTGCCACTTACCACTTGACTGGTACCTTCTTAAGCTGCAGAGGATCCTTGGAAAAGCTTTACCCACCAGTCATCTGAATCATTTACAGCTTGTCCATCCCATACCCACCATTTTAATTTTTAACCCTGCTAATAATATTTCATTTATTTTACATATGCAGTACCTGACACCACATGGCACCTCATGAATGTTGGCTCCAACCCAGCGTAAATATTTACGTCGCAGAAGATATCAACCCAATGCGGAGCTGAAGACCACCCAGCTTCTAGCTTGACCCATGTCATCCATCTCTCATGTGTGTTTTCCACATCTAAGCTATATTTTTTTTGGGAGTGTCCTTTATTAGATCAAAATCTAATACTCGTCAACATCAAAGCACGATTGGTCCTCTTATATATGTTGATGACATTATTTTTGTAGATGACAATTTGTCTGAAAGAGACTTGATTCTTCACCAACTAAGTGTTGAGTTTGAATTATAGAGTATTTCTTCTTCTATCTTATTTTCTCTGCTTAGAAGTTCAGCTATACCCATGGCAGGTTGTAAAAAAATAAAAAGATGATTTTTGTGAGTGTTGTTGGAACTCCCAAACACGTGGTCATAATAGCAGGGTCCACCCAAAGTCTTGAAGCTTAAGTTTTCTCAATGATTTCACATTAGAACGTGGGGAGGAGCCCCACAATCACACAAACTAGATAATCTTTTTAAGTTTCAAGATCTACTTCGGAGTGATGATTAGAGTTATAAATATCAATGCTTGGACTTAAAAAGATTAGCTCCCAAAACAACAGTCTATCGATAAATTAAATTAAAAAGATTAGTTTCCAAAATGACAATATTTTGATAAATTAGATTTAAAGAGATTAGTTGAAAGGGTGGTTTGGCCCAATGGTAAGGC
>JAOXJP010233121.1:0-10366 GCA_025762735.1 Platanus orientalis | reverse complement strand
TCATCTACATTATCTCCCTCTTTGTGCATGATTCCAAGATAACAAAAATGGATAAGGAAACCCCCTGTCTCAAGCCCCTAGAGTGACACAAGACAAGAGGCTCTTATCTGATTTTTTTAATAGATAACCGGTAGTAAAATTAAAATAACAGAAAAAAAATAGAAAAATAGACGAAAATACCAATCGCCTCCTCGAAGTCTCACCTAGGGTTAAAAGCATCATACCTTCAAGATTTTGAAGTAACACCAAACAAAACAACTATAACCTTCAATTCATCAATAATCATCTTTCTTCATTAATAAAATTTTGGGTTATAAGCATATGACTTTACATTCAAAGCTTTCCAAATCCCACTATAACTAGACTTCCAAAAAATAAAACTCTAAAAAAAACTAAATCACATCACAAAGTAATACTCTGTCAGTATTTTGACCATAACTTTCCCAAATCACATCAAATTCTCAAGATCTTGATCTCATTAGAAAGGTAACTAAATAACCTTTTCCTCCCCAGTGTTTGTCTTCTTTGTTACCAGGGAAGCAGAATCGGTCTCCCACCTGCTATTGCATTGCTCCTTTTTGTGGGAAATTTGGTGTGACATTGCAAGAAACTTTGGTGTTGCCTTTATTGTGCTCTTTCGTCCTTGCTGTGTTTACTTCAAGGTTGGAGGATTTTGGCTTTCACTCCCTTTGGAAGAAAGATTTAGAGGTTGGACAATTTAGTGGGAAAGGAATAATCGGGCTTTTAGATCCTATTATGAGCAGACTTTTTAGGTGTATAGGAGAGTCAAAGAGTTAATTATTTTCTAGGCGAGGCGATGCAAAGGCTATGATGGGATTCCCAATGGGACTCTCTTGAGAGATTGGAATAACATTGTTGGGTGTGCCTGAGATGGGGTTGTAGGGTTTTTACTTTTGGCTTCTTGTTGAGAGCCTAGTCCCTACTTGGGTTTTTTCTCCTCTCTTTCTTTTCTCTCTTTGGGGATTCATCATCCCCCTCTCTTGTCTCCTTTTTTTTAGCAATAAAGTTTTTTTATCATAAAAAACAAAAACAAAAAAAACAAAACTCCATCTCAACATCCTCATTTCAACCACAGTCATTTTATGTATGTGTTGAGTGTGGCTGAAATGAAAAATCACACCAAATGAGCAAAGTTTGGTTTGATTATTTTATATTTGATATAACCATACATGATCTACATAATACTGCAATATGGTATTTTTATTTTTTTTAAATGTTTATTTACCTATTTCTTAATAAAATAATAAAAATACTTACAACATAAAAAATATAAAAAATAAAGTACACAAGGAAGAATATAAGGAAACATATAGCATATGTTTCATTGTTTTCTCCCATGTTTATAAAAAAATTAATTTATTTGTTGAATTTTTTTTTAAGGGACTTACGTGTGTATTAGCATCTCCTGAAATTTCTTTAAAAACTTCCAAGGTTTCCATAATGTCTCCATAGTTTCTATAGGCGACAACATATGCCATGAGAGTATCGATTTCCACAACCACCACAGATGGTTGTTTTGTATATGTTGTATTAGTGTTTATTCAATCATACCCTGAAGTTTCATCCTTAAATTCCAATGTTTTCATGGCTTCCATGGTTTTTGTCACGAAACCACAGAACCTCAATGCATTTCTGTATCCATGGGGACCAAAACTTATACCAAAACCAAAAATTTTAAACCTTGTACCTTAGGAGGTACTTGAATGATTGGGAAATAGGCTCCATTGCAAATCTCCTGGACATTCTTGAGAACTTCAAGATAGGTTTGACTGGGAAGACCACCAAAGGTGAGTGAGATTCTCCACTGGCACTTTTCCTGTTAAACCTTGTTATGAGTTGCCTGCTGTTCACTCTAATAAAGACTTCCCCTTGAAAGAAGTCTGGCTCCAGTAGGTTCCTTAAAAGACTCAGTCTTTTCTTTGGACTGCTTCATGGCCTAGCATTATACAATTGATAACCTGCTGAAGAGAGAAACTATTCTCCCTAATGTTTGTTAGCAATGCCAACAAGATAACGAATCAGTGGCCCATCTCTTGATTCACCGCAGTTTCACCACAGAAGTATGGTCTGCTATCCTAGCAGAATTTGGAATGTCCTGGGTTTGAACCCTAGAGACGCCGTTGCAAGGGCGTAGGTCCTTGGCCTTCAGACAGAAAGATAAAAACCCTTTGGAAGGTCTCTCTGTCAGCAATTTGTCTGGGGTTGTCTTTTTGGCTGTATTTTGACCATTGTTTTGTTTCAGTTTTAGCCTCCTAGTGTATCTTGATTGGGGGTGCCTCATCCCCAGAATTTCAATTCATTCTTCTTTAATAATCAAAATAAAAATACTTATTAATTCAAAATTGCGTGACACATACACACACATACACCTAAAAAAAAAGTAATAAGATGCTTGCCTTACCTTGAAAGATGATTCTACCTTCACTATCCACATATCCCAGCACAAGAAAAACCATTCACTTTTCCAGACCAATACAGTAAAACCACATGGATAGGCAACGGTGAGGCACAAGCTCCCTTGGTAAGAAAAAAAATCCAAATTAGCTGGCCAGCTCGGATGGCATATATGTATTTCATTAAGTCAAGGGCTCATAAAAATATATTTATTAGGTCTGTATCCTGTCCACCCCTCCTAGCACCCTGTAGTTATGGGACTGGCACTGGGTAATGACCTATCTGACTGGTGAGTTCAAGCTATTAGTTTTAATTAACCATGATTAGATAAGCATTACCACTTTCATAATGTTATCCCAAGTTTAGTGAAACCATTAATGCCTGAAAATTTATTAATAAATATCTCTGCAAAATGACAATTTAAAACCAAGTATAAATATGAAATTGTTAGGAGTTTCATAAAATAAGCAGCTTGAACCAGTATGTCAGTATCAGACAAGTATCTATGTAATATCTGGTAGCCTTGGCCCTTACCACAATCATAACCTATGGGATAGGTGTATGCTAACTGCTAAGCATAAACAAGTATCCTGGTATCAAAGCGTGCAAGACCAAAACCATGACAAAGATATACCCAATATGAACTTATGTTGACTTTCAGTTATCTGATAAAGCCCAGAGAATGAATTGTTTTCTCTTCTAAAATACAATTATTTTGATATACAGCTAGTTAACTTGTGCTTGGACAAACATGATGGCAAAAAGACTAAGTTGCATGATAGATGGGAACACAGCAACAAGCCATACTGACATTATCCAGAATCATCATCCCCAATGAACCTTAAACCAACTATTTGGGGTCAACTACGTGAATTATTTCCACAATTTCATTCTATCTACATCCATATCTTCATTAAAGCAAAACTATTCAAATCTTATCTCAATACATCAACTCACGCCATTTCACCCCCACCCAAACTTCAACTTGCACCAAATTACTCCTCACTAGTGACATCAATGGTCTGTGGTACACATAACCAAACCATCTTAGTCAACTCCCCCTTATTTTGGAGTCTAATGAAGCTAATCCAAGATACATGAGAATGTACCAGGGGGAATTTCCAGATTATACCCCCATCAAAATAATTGAACATCATATTTACAACATCTAGTCAAGTTGAGACTGGAGGAGGTCCTGTCTATGGCCCAACAGAATATCTGGATATTGTTAGGAGTGAACAATATAGTTAAATAGATGATCAGAGTGGTACTTCTAACTTCTATATTAGCAATCAAGAAACTAAGTTTAAGTCCTGGGAGAGCATTGAAGCAACCTGAGTACATTTGGGTTAGGTCAAGCAATTCTTAATAATAACAGAAACACATTCTAACATCTATGGTCAATAAATGCTTCTTCCACCCTCATTAAACATGGTATTCAGAAACTTCAAGATGCTTAACGTACTCGTAGAAAAGAAAGCCATTTCCAAAGCACTACAAGATCACAACATGAAAATATATATATGGTGAGTCTTGTTTAGTCACCATTATAATGGTTATAAGTTAACAAGCCATTACAACAGCAGGAACATTTCAGATCTTTGTTTGAGAATATTTTATTAATACTTTATATATCTGATTTCAGAAAAATTAACTTTTTTTTAAAATAACATAGAATATTATATCAGTATAACTGCCATGTTAAAAGGATGATGTTTAATAACAGCCATGATTTAGTGGGAATACCATTAGAATGCCATTACTACTGGTTACAACTCCAGCCATCAAAATCATGGTCTTAAACCAATATTTATGCATAGAAACAAAGAAAGATTCAGGAAAGATGCTTCAGACAGTTTTCTCTGGTGATTTGAATATATGAAAAAGGGGATTGTAACGGGGAGGGGGAGAGAGAGAGAGAGAGAGAGAGCAAATGCCTAATTCTCTTTACAACATTGGGGAAAATATGACAAAAAAATCCAAAAAGGAACTTAATTTTCTAAGGAAAAAACCTGCAAAATATGACTGGCATCAAGCTCAAACCCGTCATTGGAGATTGAAGAGTCATATAAACGGCTACACTGATCTAGCCTCTGGCTCTCATCCCTGTACTCCAATATTCGCTCCCTAAAGGTAACCACTTCCATTAATAATTCAATTATTCAAATCCAGGGCTAAAAAGAAAAGACTGCAATATAAAACAAAACGATGCAGAAATGAAATAACAGGTATTCTTTAAAAAAAAAAAAAAAGGAAAACCAATTGAAACGATAATCGAGCTTAAATAGTCCATACCGACTATTTAAAAAAAAAAAAATCTTCTCAAAATCAAACCCTAAATTAATTCTTAAACCAATTTTATCATGGAAATACAAAAGATCTACCAAAAATTATCCAAGATAACAAAGAACCCTAACCTCTCCAAAAACTAAAATTAAAGGAAATTTTGAAAAGAACATACTCGATCTGAAGGAGAATTTTCTGGGAATCGGGATGAAGATCTGCCCATTTCGTGCTGTAACTGGCCGGGGTTTTATCGTTAGTGAAGAGATAGAGCTGCTGTTGGTGCTGCTGCTGCTGTTGAATCTGTTGTTGTTGCTGCTGTTGTTGAGGAAAAAATGGGCTGTTCTGTTGAAACTGTCGTTGTTGTTGTTGGGGTTGAAATAGCTGCTGGGGTTGCTGTTGCTGCGGGGAAGGAGAGAAGAGCGAAAATGCCATGTTATTCTTCTCTTTAGTGATTCTTCCCTTGGCTCTCTACAGACATTGCGATACCTCCTCTAGATTTGTGGAAATCTCCTCCCAACTTTAGCTGTTAAATTTTCGATTTTTTGAAAACCCTCCCCAGAACCCTAGAGGGGGGAAAGGTCGCGGTTTCAGACTTTTGAGTCATTTCTTCTGCCGCTCTCTCCCTTCAATCTTGGATTCGAATATGGACTGGAAGTGACCTGAGTCCTAGAACTAGAGTCGCAATTCTTGACCCGACGTTAACATCCGTTTTTGTGGGTCTGGGCTTGGCTAATCCATGTAAGGGTGGCTGCTGCTCCGCTGTTCCACAACACAGAGGGTGGAGCCCATACAATTTTGCATGGGGCCCCACCCCCCTTGTGTGTGTGAAACATGTGGAACAGAGGATATGCCTCCTCATTACACAAGGATCATGATAGGCTCAGCTCAGTCTTGTCTGCCCGTGGTGCCGGTACTGACTGGGCTTATTTAGACTGAGGCAAGTTCGGTTCAGGTTCCATGAGCCTGAGGCCCAATTTTAAGGTGTGGCAATTCGTGTTGGCGGGTAGGGTTCGTGTTGTGTAAATATAAGGGTATACAACTGTATAACTCAACCTGAACCTGACCCATTTATTAATAGTGTCAAAGTGGATTGATCCATTTTGACCTGAAACACGTTTACATTCAACCCTAACCCTCTTTATTTCATGTCGGGTTCGTAATGTGGTAATTTGTGATAGTGGGTCAGATTCAAGTAGTGTCAAGCTAAGGGTATATGACTATATGGGCCAACCTGAACATGACTCATTTATTAATCGTGTCAAAGGGGGCCACCCAAAACACATTTATACTCAACCCTAACTTGCTTTATTTCACACGGATAATGTCAAAGTTTCCCAATATATATTATGTATAATATATATTATGTATAAGGGAACAAATTTTTGGTCCAGCATTTTGTATGTCCTACCATGTCCTCTCACCAGTCACCACAGCCTGACATGTGATGGTTTTTTGGAATTTGGTGTCTCTTTTAAATGGACTTGTATCCTCTGTGACATCTCATGGTGAACCACAAGTGAGCTAAGACATAAAGGGGGGTGGGACCCTGCAAAAAGTGTATGAGCCCCACCCCCCTTTGTGTCTCGGCTCACCATGAGGCATCATAGAGGATACTGCTCCCTTTTAAATACGGAGCAAATGCTCATTTGAAAACTTTATTTTTACGGTTTTAACCCTATACACCCCATTTTTATGGGTATTTTTTTTTTCATTACTATTTTTACAGTTTTAACCCTATAAACCCAATCTTTTTGTGTAGGACACAGTAGGACATACAAAATCCTACACAGAATGTCCTATGTATAAATTAATATATGTAATATTCATATAAAAATGTTTAAATATATTTAATGTTTAAATATATAATTGAATAAACAATATCCACAGTGTATTTTATATACATTAGACCCTAAAGGAACTTAACTTTTAGCAAGTGGAGCAGAGTGTAGTTCAGCTCAAACTCACTTGGTTAAACAAGCTTAATTGGAAGCTTGGGTTTAGCTTTGTAAGCTTAAAACTATTAAGAGACAGTTTTGTAAACATGGTTGTTTGGTTACCTTAGAGCCAAAATAAAGTGAGACTTACAAAATGTTTAAAGCGGGTTTACATGGGGTTGTGTTCATCTCTACGAGGAGAATAATGTTGTTTGATTAGTTGCTCAAAATTGTTAATAGGTGAATGAAAAATTGTCTTCCAAAGTCCCTAGTTGAATATTGATTAATGGATGTAAAATTTGAATAGCCTTACATTAGTTAGCACATAAAAGTTTAGGGGTTTATATATATTAACCTTAGACATAAACTTGGGTTATAAGGGGTACCATAGTTTTGTGGAAAATGGAGGACCTAACTAACATGAGCTAAGCTTGAATACACACGCACATGCACAAAACTGAATCAAGTTGGCCATGAGTGGTCTATGTGAAAAATAATTGATTAATATCATTTTTCTCCTCTTCCCAAATGCTTAAAACTATAGACGTGTTTATTTAGTCGGGCGTTTTACCTTTTACCATTGTGACTATTCTGAATCGAACAGTCATAATGTGACTGTTCAATCATCCATTTTACTCTCGTGTTTGTTCCGAATAAACATAAACGTGTCTATTCATTCACATCTTTTTATACTCATATTTATTTCAAAGAGTCATAAGTTAAGAAATTATGTGCTTATATGATTGTTTTCGAATAGTCATAAATGGTCTATAAATATGTCATTTATCATTCATTTCATGTATCAAAAATATTAAGCATCATACCGTGCATCATAGTCTTTGTAAAAAAAATAAAAAACACAGTTTGGTTCGCCAAACACATAAATTGCAATGATTCTTTTGTGTGTTATTTGATCATTGTATCTTGGGAGGCAAATGTCCGATAAATTTGTAAACACTACTGTGAGGGACAAAATTTGTCTTAAGGATATAGTGTCAAAACATTAACTTTGATCAATTGAAAATTTTTATTTTCAAATCATCCGGTTTGAAAATCGTTTTTATTTATTTTATTTTCAATTCTTTGAGTTATATGAAATAAATGTTTTATTGCTTACATAATCACATATCAGTTTTTATAGAATAACTAAAACAAGGCTTAAGTTAAACTCAAGAGAGCCAAGCTAGGTTCATTTACAACCATATATGCATTATGATTTGGTTCGTTTAGATCCCACTGAACACCCAAACAAATTGATTCTATGTATTTATCCAATAATTTGCATGGGTTTGGATTATAGTTTGCTAATTGTAACCTTTGTCACTAGGGTTGTCAATTATCTAGTTATATATCCATATATGGTCCATCCTCTCTGCATAAAGAAAATATGAATCAATCTATAACCAAATCTATAACCAACCATATATTAATAAGGCACTTTCTTGAAATAAACAGTAAAGAGGGTTAATATGGTTCAATGTCTAATATGGATAAACTATCCAAATTAGCAACTGTGATTTGATGTATTTCAATTAGCAATTGGGTTTACTATATTGTTTGTATTCCAATTCAGTCTACAATGACTAATATTTATATTATAATATTGTAGGCCATGTTACATTGAATACAACACATGAATACCTTAACTGTAACTATAACTCTAACCCCATTCCCATTTCATATGAAAGATAGATGAAACCTCTCTGATAGCCAGCTCTCCTTATCCAATTAAAGTCTAGTGATCATCTTCCATCCATGCATTTCTTAGGTCCTTTTCATAATAGTTATCATCATCATCGTTATTTTCAGCTCCATCTTTGAATCAGCAACATAGAACTCCCAACATCTTCTCATTTTTCTCTAGGGGGTTATAGTCTTTACTCTTCATATTATTGTTATTAGCAGCCCTGTTCCTTTTCACTTCTCTCCCTCGTCCTGTGTTTATAGCTCCAAAATATTTTTGCCGTCACTCAAAACCTTATTTCTGTCAGGAATTATAATCAGATATCCGGATTTATATTCAATATTTGGTTTAGTAAACAAATACGAACATGATATCAGAAAAAAATCTAAATTCAATTTGATATCCGTTCACAGACCTACTTGTCGTGTTCCTGTTGGGCGCTTAGCAATTTTCTGTGTTAGAGCATAACGGGTTGGGAACGAAGGCATGCTATCTCATCAAGACAACAATTAAGCCCAGTCCTTCATTACTTTATAAACAATTCAATAAATAAATAAATAAATAGATTGGGCCACAGGTAAAGAAGATCAAGGCCCACCGTTGGATGATTAATTTCCAGCCCAGAGATTATCTACGCCAAAAAAAATCATATGAATCCAACCATGTATTATTTATCTATTTACTGGATGCTCATAAAATATTTACTAAAACCTCTACAGGTTAGATTGTTAATGAGCTCTAATTGTACTAATTTCCTAGGCAGTCTTTGAGTTGGGACTTTTTAATGGTGGGTTCACGATCCATTGGACACAAATATATAGCCAATACCCGTTCTACAGATCTTGTGACGTAGGACCCTAGCTGCCCCATGCACAATAAATTTGTTATTGTAATTTTATCATTAAATATGTTATTCTCAAACTCTATACTTGTTAAATAACAGCATCCACCTTAATAATATCATAGCCCAAATGCGTCACGGGTGCGAGCCTGGCCTTAATATGGGCTGGTTGTTGGCTGAGCTTATGGGTTGGCTTAAGGTTATTCAACGTATTGGCTTCTATATAATTAAAACACATATAGAATGATGACTGTACTTCAACACGGCATTAATTAAATCTAAGGTATCTTAATGGTTTGTCCATATATATATTTACGGTATAGAGAGGGTAAGGTAAGCCTATGCTAAAAGTTTACACAACTGATGAAAAGGATGAAGGTGTTCACTAAAAAAAAATTCTATATCAAGGTATATATTTTGGCTTAAGTAAGTATAATTGTATCACGGCGATCCTACATTATAACAGAAATTTTTACAATGTAATAGCTGATCATGGCAATCCTAACTGAAAAATAAGATGCTATTCATTTGTGACAACAAAGTACCATTAACTCAAGCAAAAAAATTAACATTTTGATTATACTTTGAAGTACGTTGACGGCGATTATTGCATTTTGAGAAAGTTCATATTGATAAAAACACATTGAATAAGATGACACGTACCTTACTGAAAGAAAAGCATAAGTTCTGTATAAAAAACATGGGAGGAGTAGAGTTATTTTTGGCAAAAGATGAATAGATGATCTTTTAATTTCTCATGGGTCAAGGTATGTGATTCACTCCTCATCTTAGAAGTGGATCCACTTGTTGGGAAAGAGCTCAATGGTACACATCCATTCTTCTGAAAATAAAAGGTATGTTAGTTTTGTTAGATGCGGTATTGTTATTTCAATATTCCATATACATGTGCACTCTATTATAAACTACTGTAGAAAATTACTTAAATAAAATAATCAAAACATTTACTTGATTTGGATGATACGACTTCACTTGATTCGGATGATATAGATCAAGGCTAGTGTTAGACACTATGTCCTTGAGACAGATTCATCCCTCACACTGGTGCTAACGATTATTTGGACGTCTATCTCCTAGGATACAATGACCTGTACACACAGAGGTAACACTACGATCTATATGTCTGGCAAACCAAAACCGTGCAGTACTTTCTCTCTCACACTTATGCACTATGAAACTAAAACTTGA
>JAOXJP010233120.1:0-10366 GCA_025762735.1 Platanus orientalis | reverse complement strand
TATATATAGATGTGGATGCAATGTGTTCTCAGGTTTTGGGTAAGATTGACTTGGAAGCTGTGGCCACAAGTTTTGTTGGAGTTGTTATAGCTACCATGGCTCTAAGTGGAGTCTTTGAGAGGAAATGAAACCTCTTTACAATTCGAATGAACCTATCATAGTGATAAGTGTGATTTGATTGAAGTTTGAAATTCAAATTTGGAGGGTATCAAATCACACCCACTTATGTAGCTACAAATCACATTTGAATTGTATAGAGATTTTGAACTGTAGACGGTTTCCTCTTGGAGTCTTTTGTGGTGGAGATTTTCTATGGATTAAAGTTGGGTTTGAAACTCTAAGTTCTAAAAGTTATTATCGAAAGTAACATATTTGAAGTTTTATGACAGAGTTTAATGAGATTTTGTGTGCATTAAGATTGGGTTTGAAACTCCAAGTTCCAGAGGTTATTATCAAAAGCGACATATTCAAGGTTGTCAATATTTGTAAAGCCCTTTAATAGGTCCATCATATTTTGGAAGAATGTAAGGTATTAGCTTCTAAGTTTGTTAACTAAAACTTTTCTCATGTATTGAAAGAAGCGAATGAAGACTAAATTTATGTTTGTTAGCTACAATTAAAGTTTAAAAAGTGTTAGGGGAATTTCATGCTGAACGCCTCTCCAACAATAGTTTTCTCCTTGCTTTTCCTTCAGCCTTGGAGGTTAAGGGCATTCTCCTAGATGATAGTAGGGAATGAGAGTTTACAATTTCCTAATCGACATTTGGAACTCTCAAACTGTTTACAATTCCTTTGGGCCACTGCCAAAGGGTAAATGACTTAGGCTCTTTGAAATTCCTACTCACCTTTGGTGCATTCCTACTCTCAAAGAACTTAGGCATGAGTGAGGCAGTTTCTTAAGGGTAGACCTTACAATTAACTGCTTTATGGAATGGGCAAGAATTATGGTGAGGGAACCAGTTAGAATCCCTTCCACTGTCCTAATTTTTTTATGACTGTGTCATCTTCCATGTAGCTCTATGGGGGAGGAATTGTCGAGCATTCTAAAGATGGAGCCAAGTGTTGATAGATTGGAGGAGGCCTTCCCCTCTGACGAGCTTGAGTATAGGAGACCAACTAGTTGTGCTTCCCAATAGTGCAGAGGAAAACTAGGCACTCAGAAGGCCTTAGATTATCAATGTGATATCTTGTTCCAACCTAGGTGTAAGACACTAATTCCTCATTGGTTGGTTGGTTACATGGGTAAGCAGAGAGATTCAATATTTAACAGCACATTATAGGGAGGTGCAGACAAGGATTGTGGAGTGGTAGAGGGTAAAAGGAAGATGTTAGTGTTCAAAGATTGGGAGCTAGTTGAGAAATGACAAATGTATGGGTCTGAATGGTCCACCCATTCTTCAAGACCATATAAGAATCACTCGACTGAATGGCCCAGACCTCAAGACCTAAAGCTCATATGTTTGGGGAACATAGGCGAGCCCAAAGAAGAAGGGTGCAAACAAACAGGTTGAGAAATAGATGGGTGAATCGAGCAAAAAACAAATACTTAAGGAATATAGGTGTGAGCATATGATGCTAAGAAATCATGGTGAGGTTTAAATCCCACATTTCTCTCATATATAGGCCTCAATTTCTATGACCAAATTTTGTGGTTACAATCCCTTACCCATTTTGAAGGAAGGGCTCCGATATCCACTTAATCAACATGGGGATAATTGTCTTATAAGTTGTATTGTTTCGTCCTTTATTGCTAAGTGTTCTAAAAGTGTTGGTCTTATTAAGAGAGTAGGATTGCCTAAAGGAGAATTTTCCGGTGACCAATCACCTTAGGAATAATCAGAGGGTATTGTTATCAAAGACATGGAAGAGAACCCAATTTGGTGGTTTAAAGGGAAATCTTACATTAGAAAAGGGAAAAGAGATATCACAGAGGTAGAGAAAACTGAGTCAGAGTCCAATGGTGACTCATTTAAGCTAGCATAGACTAATCAAGCTACTTATCCCCATTACATGATAGGGAGGGATTTAGGTTTGAGTTGGAGCACAATGTTGTAGGTAGGATTTTCTCATCATCTAATCGCACAAATCGTAACTCTAAATAGTATGTGGCTAGGTATATGAATGTCCTAATTTTAGAGAGTTCAACGAGGATGAGGGAGTCTAGACCTTTGATGAGGGACAATAAATGGGGTGGTAGGGTTTCAATAGATTAGGGAGAGTAAGTCTCGAAGTGTTGTGGGTTGGGTTTGACATTGTATATGTGGCTTATGTGATGTCTAAGGGTGTTGCATCCCAAGTGTGGAGACCTTATTCAAGTGCTCTCATTGGCCCCTGTGTCTGATTAGGTCATTAAAAAATCTATGGATTTGAGTAAACGATTTGGTGTTTCCTTTGAGAGGACCGAGTTTCAAGTGGAAGACCTATTTTGAGAGAACGGGTGAAGAGAAATATTGTGAGGGATAAACAATATTTCAGTCCCTAGTGGTGGGATGAACAGTAGGAGGACTAGAGATATGAAAAGGCTGGCCTTCTTTATCAACTACAAGAGTTCTGGGGACTTGAAGATGTGATGGCACAACTATCTTAGGAAGAGAAAAAGTGGAAGGAGGGGGAAGACAATTAGATTATTTTTATGAAGATACGCCTTCTCTTGGAATGTTAGGAGTTGGGGGCTGAGTAAAGGGATTATGTGAAAAATCTTTATAGCTGTTGGAAGGTTAACCTGTTAATTCCTTAATAGACTAATATGACTAAGTTTGGGCATTAGGAGGTTGTTGATATATTGTGAAAACACATATGAAGTCATATTCACAAGAAAGCTGTTAACCAATTTGGTGGAATTCTCATGGGATGAAAAATGAGGTTATTGAGGGGTAGGAAGTGTAGATTAACTGTTTCTCTATGTTATTGAAGTACAAGGAGTTGGAAGACTCTTTCGAATGGATTTTTTTAGGCATTTATAGGCCTAAAGATGTTACATCTCAAAGGAACATGTGGGCTGAGTTATTTGCTATCCATGCAAAATAGAGATTTCCCTAGAAAAGAACATATGGGCTGACTTTAACATTGTTCAATTCCCATTGGAAAGGTCTGGTATGCATCCCTTAATTTTCAGATGTTGAATTTTTCTTACTTTATTTCTAACAATAGGCACATCGACTTACAACTGAAGGGATCCCAATTCACCTTGTCAAACAAAAAAGATGTGTCAGTTATGAACCAAACAAACCGTTTTCTCATCTCCCCTCTTGGGAGGAACAAATTTCACTATGGTGTACCAGATTGCCCTCCCAAGCCCGGACTTTGATCATGTCATGCTATTACTTAGTCATGAATATTGTTTGGTTGACCCTTCCTCATTCTGGTTCAAATTAATGTGGCTAGAGGTTTGTGGTTTTAGAGATCTAGTTCATCATTATGGAAAAATTTTCATTTATTTGGATTAACGAACTTCATTCTTGCTCAAAATTTAAATGTCCTGAAGAAGGCTCTAAAGAAATGGAATAAAGAAGTTCTAAGTTGCATGAATCATAGAAATGCTAAATGTTTGAATGATATTACAACGATTGATTCTTAGGATTGAATTTACCTATTTCAGTTGCTCTACAATCGGAAAGGGATAATCCTAGGAAAACCTACCACTTTTGGCTAAGATGGAAGAAATTAGTTGGAAGTAGAAGTCTCGTTTAGATTAGTTGAAGTATGGTGATAGCAACACCAAGTTCTTCCACCGGATAACCAACCTTCCAAAAAAAAAGAAGAATACTATTCTAGGTCTTAAGGTGGATGGTGATGGATCAATGGACAAAAACCTATCTCAAAGGCTATTTCTAAGTTCTATAGGGATCTCTTTTCAGAGCCCTTTTCTAAGAGACCACGTGTCATGGAAAAAATAAATAGGCTATCTCAGAAATGGTGCCATTGGTTGGAATGATCCTTTTCAAAACAAGAAATAAAGGAGGTGCTCAAGTGGTTGAAAGAGGAAAAAGTCCTTGGCATTGATGGGTTCCCAATGCACTTTTTTAGTGTCTGGGATACCATTTAGGAGAGGTCATGAAAGCTATCACAAAATTTCAGGATAGAGGTTCCCTTTACTAAAGCATGGATATCTCTTTCATTTCATTGATTCTGAAGAAAAAATATGCTTTGAAGTTGTGTGATTTCTGCCCTATCAACCTTGTTAGCAACTTCTATAAGTTATTATCCAAACCTTACTTTCCAGATGAAAGTGGTTATGGGTTTCAACATTTCCCCTTCCCAGGATACCTTTGTAAAAGGATGCTAGTTGTTGGACTGCTCTCTAGTGGCTAATAAATGAATTGATTTTTTGGAGAAAGCGATGAGGCCATAGGTGTTGTGTCTTATTAATATGGGAAAAACTTACAACCATGTTAATTGGGATTTTTTAGAGTAGGCTACGAAGCAAATGGAGTTTGGTTGTAAGTGAAGTTTCTTGATAAGGGTGTGCATATCAAAAACTTTGTATTCTCTTATGGTACATGGCATTTCAGTTGGTTTTACTAATGGACTTCAAGGCCTTCTCCAAGGACACCTATTATCACCCTTCCTATTCAACATAGTCATGGAGGTTCTTAGACACATTGTTTCTAAAGCTAAAGTTTTGGATTATCTTAGTGAATGCTAGATAGGCAATGAAGGACCCTCGATTTTGCTTCTCTAGTTTGTGGACGACTCTCTCTTCTTCCTCCCCAACTCCGATGAATTCTTTTGATGTTTAAGACCATTTTAGGGTTGGAAGTTAACTTGCCAAAAGGAAAGATGATGGGTCTTGGGGTTCTTCCTAATATACATCAATTAGGTCATTTGTTTGGGTTCCAACTCACTTTCCTTCCATTGACTTATCTAGGTCTTGGGTGATAAAAATAAAGCCAAGGCTCTCTAGGATCTAGTGGTGCAACATGTTGAGCAAAGGCTTACGAGATGGAAGGGGCATGATTTATCGAAGGGGGAAAAGCTCACTCACATAAAGAGTGATCTCTTTAACTTTCCTATCTATTTCATATTCATTTTTCAGGTTCCTTTGTCGGTTATTCAGAGGCTAGAAATTGCTAGATGTGACTTTCTTTTGCACTTGGAAGATGGAGACAAAATGTAACACCCTACATCCATATTTTGGCTAAGCCTAGAGATTTGGACATAAAGCTGTATGTCTAATCTTGGAACCCTTGTATCTTGACCTAGAGAGTTAACTTTAACACTTTAAAGGCTTAATCATAGGTTTGAAATAGTTAGAAGACATTGGAATGAAATGGTTTGGACATTGGAGACCAAAACCCAAAAATTTAAAATCTGACCTTGGTATCCGATCATCAAGGCCGTAATCGATCACCACGTGATCGGTCACCAAAGAGCATGACTGATCACCGCAGGAAATGACTGATTCAGTAAAGACCCAAGCCCCATGCACCATTGCTCTGACCGATAATCGATCACCACAGTTCTAGATCATTATTGGGATTCGTGTCAAGCGTGATTTTGGTTAAAAAAATATGTGGGACCCATATGGGACAAACCAAATTCATTCCTATACCCTATTTAGGTGTAAATGACCATAGAGAAAGGGAGAAATAGAGAGAGAAGAGAATTTTAGGGGAATTTGAAAAGAGGAGAAGAGCTTCCTCTCCAAAAAGCAAGAAAAATCATAAATTCCTAGATCTAGACCATAGTAAGTAATATTTGTGAAATTTGATGCTAGAATGGTATTCTTCTATGGATTGTGATCTAATCTATGTAACAATTTGTAGAGAAAGCGATTGAAGACAAGATTTAATCAAAGAATTTCATTAAAGGGAAAAGTGAAGGAAAGTGTAAGTAATTATGCAAAGAGTATATGAGATGCTCTTCTATTAGGATCCTAGAAATACTTTTTGATTTTCCATTGCTGAATTAAGATTGATCTCTATGAATGCCTTATGCTATTGATCTAAAGTTTTATCAATGAGTAATCAATTATCTAAAGAGTAGATGAGATGTTTCTTTCTTAAGACTCTAAAATCTCCACTTGATTATTAATTAATGAATTATTGTTTTAATTTCTCCATGAATGAAATGATGTCTTGTTTGATGAGAAATTAGATAAGAATTGGTAATATGTTGATGAATTAGAAGTGAAACCTCATTTTCCTATGTTCCTATTGATCTATGCATGTTTGATTTGTAGAAGTCCATACATGAACCACCTTGGGTTAATCATACACACCATATTACATAGAATTTCCTTTGTTTCTATAAATCCTAAGAGTTTAATGGATCTATAATATTATATTCATGATCCATACTTGAGAACTATGAAGTTTTTATTGTGTGAATGAATCCATAAGTCTCATTGGCTAAGTTCCTTGATTGATTTAATAAGATTTCCCTATTTTTTATTATTGGATTGTATAATGTCGTTCAATTACTTCATTGACCATGCATTTTATGACATCCATGATTATAGTTCATAGTAGATTTTCACAACCCTCGATTGTCATTGTGATTGATCCTTCTATTGATTTCTTTCGAGAATTCCTAGGTTTTGACTATCTCATTAATGCATCATGTTGACAAGCATTTGTTAAATGATTGTCCTTATACAATTCATGTGAATTAGATATCCTTTGGACTCATGCAAATAGATTGTTATATACACCTTATAAATCATGTCACCATGTTGATCGTTGTATCCACCCATGTTTCAAATATCATTATCTAATGATTGACATTTCCTATGCCAAAGATCTATGTTAAAATCACTTCACACTTCAAAGAATAAAGAGATGAGAAAGAATGACAAAATATGAGAACAAATTATAAGAATTAATGAAAGGGAAAATAAGTATTGAAACATAAAGTGAAGTAAAACACATAATAAGCAAGTGAAAAGGTAAAAAATTATATTATTAGGAGTTAATCAATGACAAGATCTCATCATTAGGGGTTAAACGATGGCATAAGATCTCGTAATTAGGTATTAAACAATAGCATTGGGGGTTAAACGATGGCATAAGATCACATCATTGAGAGTTAAACGATGGCATAAGATCCCGTAATTGAGGGGTAAACAATGACACAAGATCCCACCATTGGGGGTTAAATGATGGCATAAGATCCTATCATTGGTAGTTAATCAATGACTAAGATCTCGCCACTAGGGGTTAAACAATGGCATAAATGTAAAGATATCAAAACAAGCAAAAGAGATGACATGAAAGTAAAGTACATAAAAAAAAGAAAGATAAATGAAAAATGAGTACATAAAAGAATGAGAAAACATAATGAAAGAAAAGTACATGAAAAAAGTAAGGAAAAATTTTGTGCAAATGAAAGTGAAAGAGAAAAGTAAAGAGACTTATCTAACAAGTAAATGAGAACCACATTTACCAATAAGGTAAAAGAAAAGAAAGAAAGAATTACCTTGAACAAGAAACATGAAAGAAATCACGAGGATGAAAGAAAAACTAAGGCTATAAAAAAAAAGTGAAAAGAAGAATGTAGATAAAGAAATCTTACATGAAAACACAATATGTGATTTGATATGATTCTTCATATGCTATTAGTCTCACTTGTGACTTCAGTTCATATGTCTATTGTCATCAATATATCATGTTTTATTTGTTTCATTTCATGTCTTTTTGTATAACTATATATTAAGCCCATCAAACTCACCCAAAATTGATACCTCATAGATTGAACCATAATGGAGCTTACATGATCGGATGCTAATATATTGAGAGACACCATTTATAAAAGGATGTGTCATTAGAGACAAAAAGAGTGACAATATTCCTTTTGTTATACATTTTCTTATGTTGAGATTTTATTAAAGATGTATTGATGATACTTTACTTTAGTGTTATTTGAAGCATTTTATTGAGACAATATAACTTTGGGATTTATCTTTAGAAATGATTTAGAAATGATGACTTTTGTATTCCCTTAAAGAATTTCATGTAATGTTATACTCATGGTAAGTAAAATTTTATACACCTTGGTTGGAAATAATCATAAAGACATATTTATTAAGAAAGTAAGTATTGTTGCATAAGACTGAGTTTGACAAATGTTATATTTATATTCAGCTACGACTAATTGTAAGGATGTGAATGGATATGGATGTTTAAGTTTCTGCTACAACATTTATGAATGTTATATATATAATGGATTGAATGAGATGAAATGATAAGAATTAAGAAATGTAAAGCAAACAAAGTTGACATTAAAGAAAGAGGTGAATAATTGAAAGAAAGAAATAGAGCTTGGGACTAGACCAAGCCACGCTTTAAGGTTTTAAGACCGAATCTCAAGATATGGAATAGCCTATATCCCAAACTAATGATTGTTGTGATCCGGATTAGTTCTTTTATTCCCCAATACGATTCGGGTAGAGGAAAACTCGGGTCGTGACACAAACACTCCATCTAGTGGGTTGGAAGCTGTATGCCAATCTTTTGATCAAAGTGTTCTTGGCATTCACTCTCCTAAAGAGATTAATCAGGCCTTTTTATCCAAGTGGCTATGAAAGTACGGTAAAGGGTGATTGCTGCAAGATACAACGATCAAGGTAGGGGATGGTGTAGTAGCAAACCTACAGGCCCTATGGATGGAAAGTTATTTATCAGAAAGCATAAGTGTTCTAATGGATGGTTGTTTATCGAGTATGTCAAGGTAACCAATTATAATGTGTGAAGTTTGATTTGGGTTAGCATCAGAAATTTTTAACCCAAATCTGACTTGGATAAAACCTGAATATGAAAATTTTTGAGCGACCCGTTTTTTATGGTTTTATGTACTGGACCGGATCTGAACCGTACCTGCTATGTATTAGGGATTTTGGGGGTATTTATATGTTTCATTCTAGGGTTACGTGTAAGGAGGGAGAGATTCCAAAAATTGTAATCGTCTTTGACGAGGTTTTCCAAATAGTGAAAGTTTTCTCTGTGGCTCTGTGGTTTTTCCCCAAACTGAGGTTTTCCATGCAAATATTCTGTTGTGTGTGATTTTTATTTTTATTTTTCTTGTTGATTTTATTGCATCCCTTTTTCTTCTGAAACGAAGAAGGTAAATTGATCCTAACAACTGGTATCAGAGCAAGGTTTGGTTCAAGTGGAAGCAATGGCGGCAACAACAACAATGGAGGAACTTCCATGGTTCAGTGTTGAAAAATTCAACGGTATGAACTTCGCTTTCTAGAAGATACAGATATAGGATTACCTTTATCAGAAGAATCTTTATTAACCCCTTGGAGGAAAGAGCAAAAAGTTGGCGACGATGATAGATGCAGATTAGGAAATTCTAGATCACAAAGCCCTAGGTACGATTCGTCCTTCATTATTTTCGTTGGTAGCTTTTAATATTTCTAATGAGAAAATCACAGAAGACTTAATGGCAGCCCTTTGTCGAATGTATGAAAAACCATCGGCTTCCAACAAAGTGTTTTTTATAAAGAGACTGTTTAATATGAAAATGGCAGAAGGCGGAATTATGGCTGAACACTTGAATGAGTTCAATATAGTTACCAGCCAACTAACCTCAGTTGGAATCACTTTTGATAGTGAGGTTAGGGTCTTGTTGATTCTCTCATGTTTACCAGATAGTTGGGATGGTTTGGTAATGACTATCAGTAATTCCTCGGGTTCTAGCTCCATGAAGTATGATAACGTGGTGAGTGTGATTCTTACTGAAGAAATTCGTAAGAAATCCACATCCTTAGGAGAAACTTCAAGCAATGCTTTGAATATGGAAGGAAGAGGAAGAATAACTGAAAAGAACCAGGATCGGGGCAGATCCGTGTTAAGAGGCAAATCAATATCTGAAAAACCTAGGGTGGAATATTGAAATTGTGGGAAGAAAGGGCACTTGAAAAAGGATCGTAGGGTTCCAAAGAAGAACAAGCATGGTACCAACAACAAAGACAAAATGCTTCCGTAAATATTGTCAAAGAAGTTGAAGATGCATTAGTTCTAGCTTTGGATAGCAAGTCAGAGTCATGGGTGATTGAATCAAGAGTGTCCTTCACGTCACATCAAACAAAGAATGTCTTAAGAACTACATGCAGGGTAACCTTGGCAAGGTGTTTCTGGGAGATGATAAACCTTGCAATATAGTGGACAAGGGAGATGTTCTGATTAGTATGCCAGATGGGGGTACATGGATGTTGAATGATGTGCGTCATGTGCCCTGTTTAAAAAGAAATTTAATTTCAGTTGGTCAGCTCACAAGTTCAGGTTATATCATGGTTTTCATAGGAGATTCATGAAAAATCACAAAAGGGTGTCTTAGTTGTAGCTTACGGAAAGAAAGAAGGGACACTCTACCTGACGGGAAAGACATCTATCTTCATTTCAGTTGCAGCTAAGGATATAAA
>JAOXJP010233119.1:0-10366 GCA_025762735.1 Platanus orientalis | reverse complement strand
GTCACCTTCTTAGCCCCTGACGGAAAAAATGACACTTTCTCGTCAAATCTTATAATACTTGTGGCAATTTTTAGTTGACACGAAAAAGTTTCACTAATACTTTTAGCGTCAACTTTTTGGTTGCTAGAAAAAACAACATTTAAATAAATATAATATTAATTCCTACAACACTCGTAATGTAGAGGATTTTGGAGTGTTCATGCTTTCTTAGGTACCCATTTAAGACAACATATATAAAATACCCAAATGAGAAGCATGCTTGGAATTATATGAATTCATAAAAATGAAAAATCAATGAGCTCAGGTTCTAGCATTCTCAATGCTACTGGCATCCAATTTAAAAACCTTATGTATGTTCTGAAGTTCAAGTTGACGAATTTTCCTACAATTACTTCAGAATGTGTTGGGATGCTTCTTTTTCCCTTAATATACCATTTCGGGAAGTACACTCTATCATTGAATGGTTGAAGCCGTAATATGGCAAATGCAACAAGGAATGCAAATGCAGACACAAGATTAATAGCTGCTGAAACACCAATATCTTGAATGCTAGCCATTTATTTCCTTGAATATCACCTGAAATTTTGAGATGAAAACCATTAGCTAAACTCTACAACAATTACATGTAGAATAAAAAGGTAAATATAAGTGTACATATTGAGGCATTTGTGAGGTACAGCATCATTATTTTTAAACTATGAATTCTAGATTTTATCTTCTGCGTTGTTCTGATAATTATAAAAATCCACTGGTTGGTTTTCCGAATTGTGAATTCCAATTTGTGAAATTTGACATTTGTGAATTAGGATGATCTTGCAGTTATATCGAGGATTTATCTGACAAGTTTTCCATGTTTATGTGACTTTTGTGAACCCAGTAATAATGAAGAATGGACAAGAACTTAGCCCTCAATTATCACTTTGCTCCAAATTCAAGTATCATTATGCATTCTATAGTAAGCTCACCATATTGTATGTGGCTTTTGTCACCTAGCTAAGGTTGCAGTAATCTTTTTAGTCATGTTCTTCTTAAGTTTCAACAACTCAATTGTTAATACTCAGACTTATTCTTAGATTACTTGCACTCGAATCCTCCTCTAAAATTGTTTGATTTCTCATTTTTAAGCCAAATCCAAGTTTT
This sequence comes from Platanus orientalis, assembly GCA_025762735.1. NCBI lineage: Eukaryota > Viridiplantae > Streptophyta > Magnoliopsida > Proteales > Platanaceae > Platanus > Platanus orientalis. The sequence continues at coordinate 9,226 of JAOXJP010233119.1, read as the reverse complement.
CTTAATTAAATTTAAACGTTAAGAACTACCACACACATACAATCACATCTCAAGAACATGCCTAACCCTCTTTTTTTTTCTTTTTCTTTTTTGGGTGAATAACAAGTCTTGTCCTTGATGGATTGTTGATAACACTAGAACAACTCCACCTGACACCACACCTAAAAGTATTGTATTACAGTTCACCAAATTGCACAAATGCAAAAATCCACCTCAATAACACCACAAGAAAATATTTCAACCAAGACCCTTACTGGCTATTGAGTAAAACATGACAATGAAAATCATTTTCTCAGTTTATCTCCTTCCCACAACGATTCACTTCAACAATTAAAAGATTTCATAAACAGGGATTCAACTATTTTACATATGCTGCGATATCAATTGAAACCTCATATCGTCAGTTTCTTCCAGTTCATTGAAAATTTAGCCCAAAAACATTTTATAATAATAATAATAACAATAAAATCAAACTTTTTTGGTTCCTTTGAAGAGCTGCATTTAATTTCAAATTGTGTCTTTCCAAGTAAATTAAACTAAATCTCTTGTAGCATATAGCAGAGGAAAAATAACTACAGGCCATCACATCGTTCATCTACATTGTTAATCACAGTTAAAAGTACTTTTGACCAAATTCTCCATCTTTTTACGGATATTCAGAAGAAATTAACGAATATAAACACTAAAATCACCATAAAAAGTATCAAAAATCATAAGAAAATTGAAATTTTCCCGTAAATAAATGGACTATCAGATTAATCGAAAATTTAAAAGAAAAGAATAGAAATCATGAAGTATTTCAGATAAATGGAACTAGAACAACGGGAAAACTACCTCGGATATATCGCTTCTCAATAGAACAGAGGAGTAGTCGATCTTCAGTAAATCCAATCCGAGAAACGAGAATCCACTTGAAAATATCGACTTTTCCGAACATAAGAGAACATTTAGGGTTCTTATTTTCAGTATGCTTGATTACTGTTTCATAAATGCGTCTGTGATTTGTCTCGGGGAGAATGGATGAAGGACGGCAAGAAGTGTGGAAGTGTTCTTATATGTTCATTATTCTCGATGCCTTCGCAGCTCCCTCGCGTTTTGTAACTTTGTCTGCACGTAGTTTGAGTTCCACTAAAAGGCAAAATTTTGAATCTTCTCATCCCCAGATTACCCCTCCTATATTCTTATTTTTCGATTTTGCCATTGTTGGACTTTGTTGAGTGATTCGAAGCTGTGTCCATTACGAGAGAGGATCCTCTGTAGCTCGGTTTAGTGTTGCTCCTGTGTTACTCTCACTGCATAGTGAAGCATGGGAAAATAAGGTCTCTGTGATGAACTATAAGCTACAAAAGTGGTCAGCTAAAAATCTTTTTAGGTATCCAAAAAAGGCACCAAACCATTCAAGTGTCTATGTGTGACACGCCTACAGAGGTTTTTCATCATAAGCATTTTTGTTTTATCGGACGTCAAGCAACACTCAAAAGAGATACAGAGAATACGGAGTAGTCTGAGATTACGTCATGCTTGATGAGGAGCGTAATCATCTCTATTTCAAATTGATAAAGAAAAAACCATTTCTTTTATTTTTTATTTATTTTTGGTTCATGCAATAGCTTGCTGTGCTAGAGCTCATCGCCCCCTTGGTTAATACATATGGATAAGTGGCTCAGACGGTTTGGTGTGATCACTTAAAAAACACCTAAGGTCTGCCTATATCTCGGGTGGATACAGCAGCAGCGAAAAGTGATAATTACTCCCCAAAAAGAGTAAATCACTTTTCTAGCACTAATGTGTCTGCCCCTAATGCTGGGTGAGCCTTGGGCTTTTCAAGGGTCACACCAAATCCCAGCCAGGATATTGGGGGAAAGAAGTTTCAAGTAAATGGACAAAGGATAATATCCACTTGCATTTATTTAAGTCAAAAGATCAGCTCAAGCAAGGTTTCGCAAACATGCATAAGCAATCTTTCTTGTTCCAACTGTCACGTAGAACCCGGAAAAAAAAAAAGATCCAAAGTATATCATGGGTTTTTGCCAGCCTTTTTATGCTATGTAACAGCTTAGACATGATGTTTATGCATGCTTAAAGAAAGTTTGCTTGAATTGTTCCTTTACGTTTATTTAAATACACCTTTGAATTGTCTCTCTCCATTTAAAAAGGAGAGGATTCAAACCCTTAGATATTTATTCTTTTGAAAAAAATAAATGAATCCCACATTTAGAGATATTTTGGTAATGAAGAGCCCGGAGCAAATTTTGTGAAACCAGTGTCTGACCACACCACAGGCTGGCACATAGTGTGTATGTGGTTAAAAACGTCAACAAAAGTGCTCACATGAAACATCATGTGTCACTTTGTGGCACACTCATTTTGGTCATAGAACATTTGGATCCCGTAGAATCTTCATAAAGCAATTAATCGGAATCCACTAACACCCATACCTAACCTAGGGGCTTTCATTGAACTACATGCATAGAATTACCTTTTTTTTTCTTCTGAGATGTAAATCAATAATCATTTGCAAATGCCGCTCTCTTTGCAGTTGATTAGGCCACTAAGACGGCCTTAAGCCTCTAATCTAGATTGATAAGCCGGCAGAGCATTTCTAAAGAGTCATGACCGTATGAATCAGTGTCTCTTAATAATTATCGTTATTATGCCTTTACGTTGTTTATCATTTTAATTAGGACACTAACAACCTTACATATGGCACATTTTGCTAGGTCATATTATTGAATCATATATTGTTTTGAGTTCATTAAGAATAAAATAGTTATTACAATTAATAAAACTTTAAGTGATGATGTGTTATCTATTCTAGGAATTTGAATGAGACAAAGGTTATGGGATTCCTCGACTTTCTTGTTTTCTAATTGTTTGATAACTAATAAAATCCTGGAGAAAACATCATTTCCCTAAAATGGATACAAGGAAGGTTACCATTGTCTTAAAATTTGAATGGATGCATGACAAGAACAATTTTTATTCTAATCATTGGATTTACTGATAAACCAAATTTAACATAAAATAGTTAATCCAAAAGAGCAGTCTTGCAAAGAGCATGACCTCACCCTGAGCGGCACACGCTCAGCTGTCTGATTCTGATCGCCTCAATCCTCCTTGAATCCAACGGTTCAAGCCTTGACCGCACCGTTCGCAGAGTGCGGTCGAGCTTTTTCATAGCGTTTTCTCCTATAAATATAAATACCAGTAAAATGTAATAAATAAACATCCATCGATGGAGACGAGGAGAGTATTTTATTACGTTAATTTGGAAGGATAATCTTCGTATTAGAAGACAGCTATGGGCAGGGATGGAATCCATTTCCTAAGAATAAACTCATGTTATCTATATAAAACAGAACATACCAACAAAACTCTGAAGCTCTTATGTTTGACGGCAATGATAATCTCATCTTAGGGAGGATTATTCTGGATAAATCTATAGATAGTGAGGGGTATCCATAAGCACAATATGAGGGTACATAAATTAAATGCAATCTATTCCATTTTTTTTTTTCCTTCCCTTTCCTTGATTTTCCTCTTACATGTGTAGTAGGGAATCTGGGCCTGTTTTTTCATTGTGGGCCTCACAAGGAGGCCCAAAGAGAACATGGGTGAAAACTGAAAAGGTTTGTGATCAGCTCAAGCACCATAGTTTTGAGAACCAGACCTGCCATCAAACCTGTACGATTGGCATTCGAGTCTAGCTGGGTCAGGTTCAACTATTGGTTTATATGATCTAACCGTGGTTCGCTTCAAACATAAGAAACTATAATAAAATACCAAAAATAAAACAATTTAGAATGAGAGCAAATCTTCTGCAACATGTTAAACAGCATTAAACAACAACTGATGCTAAACACTGACACGTCACCACAAAGGAACCAGGTCTTTCAACCTGGTTTTTAAGCTTTTTTTTCTTTTTCTTTCTTTTTGTGGTTTTACCAAACTTTAGGTTTTTCCGTCTCATTAAACACACACACACACACACACAAAATAACCTAAACCATTATCAGTTAAGCTTGTTGAAGAGGATTTGCACTCATCAAAGTTTGTTGATTGCTCATTACTAAAAAAAAAAAATTAAATAACTTTCCTGATTGCTGTTTTTGTCCAGGTAACAAGATCATATTAATACCACAGTCTGATTTTTCTTTAATGGCTATATAAGGCTCACATTTCTAGTATCCTAAATATCTCAAATGTTTTAGGCCCGAACACATATCTTGGCTTACCATCAAACATTGGTCGGAAGAAAAAGGACATGTTCAACTTTATCCCAGACATGGTGGATAAAAAACTTCAGGGATGAAAGGAACAAACTTGATCACAAGGCAATAAGGAAATTCTCATCAACACAACAACATCATCTTTGCCCATCTATGCAATGCCATTATTCTTCTTGCCTTTATCCATCAGCTTCCACATTGATAAAAAAAAAAAAACAAAGGTTTTTTTTGTGGGGGCAGCGATCCAATGAACATCGTATTCATTGGATGAAGTGGTCCAAACTACAGACCCCAAAAATGAATAGAGGGATGGGATTCTGAGATCTCAAAGCATTGAATATAACTCTCTTAGCAAAACAGGAATGACGATTTCTCCAATATCCAGAGTCATTATGTGCACGAGTTATGAAGGCCATTTACTTCCCAAAATCTCACTTCCTTCAAGATCTTATTAGACGATCTAGTTCTTGGGGTTGGCAAAGTATCCTTAAAGGGCGGAACATTCTCCAGGAATAATGCTTGTGGGTTATAGAAAATGGGACTTCAGTAGATATGCCTGGATTCCATCTTTACCTTCAAGTCGGCTCAGTTCCCCCAATCCTCATATCCCTAGCCTTCACATGGTTTCTTCCCTAATCGACTCCTCTTCTCACTCCTGGTGCTTAGATAGGATAATACCATTTATTACTCCATCAGAAGTGGAGGTTATCACAAAGATTCTCATTTCGCCTCATAACCCGACAGACTATATTGTTTGGCGGCGGGACAAACGGAGACATTTCTCAATAAAATTTAGCTATGCTTTGCTTGTCTCAAACTAGTCTCCCACCTCCTCGGCAGGTCACTCCAATGTTTGGAAAGCAATATGGAAATCCTCCTTGCCAAACAAAAAAAAAAATCTTTCTTTGGAAAGCCTGTCAGGAGGCTTTACTGATAAGAGGAAATCTCAATTCAAGACTCCCTAACATTCATCCTCAATAGCTCAGGTGTCAACATTCCCAAGAAGCAACTCTCCACTGTTGTGTCCAATGCCCCTTTACTACAAAAATATGGAATCGGCTCAACTTACTTCACTTTTCCATTCAATCCACCCACCCCACTTTCATTGAATGGTTCATGACAACCGTTCTCGCCTTCAAAATTCCCTCAAAAGAGGACACCAAAACTCTTCTAACTACAGTTGTTCTTGGTTGTTGGCTAATATGATGTGCCCGCAATGACCTCTGCTTCAATGAAAAAGAGATTGAGACTGCTTCAGTGGTAGACAGTTTTTATCGATCATTCAAGGAATTGCAAAAAGTGTCTTCCCCCAATATTCTTCCCCAACAACGAAACTGTTCTCTAAGGTGAATCTAAATTGGTTGCCCCCCCCCCCCCCTCCTCCAAATGTTCTAAAAATAAATACAAATGTTGCATGCCCAAAATCTGGGGGGAAAGATGTGATTGCAGCCATTGCTCATGATGCAACATGTGATACGAAAGGATCTGTAACAACAGAATTGGATAAAACCTTGGTCTTAATAACTGAATTGGCTGCTATTCAGTGGGACTTATAGCTAACCTCCCAATTGTCCGCAAAATGTATCATTGTGGAGTCAGATTCAATCATAGTAGTGGACTACATTACGGGGCCAGCTGACAACTTTCTATGGTCCTTGAGAACACTCCTTAGTCATATCATAACAACTACTAAGGAATTCCGGATATGTAATATTGTTTATGTAAATCGTAATGCAAACCTTTGTGCACATGAAAGGCCTAAAATGCTCTTCACCTCCTCCATCAGAGTAGAGGTGGAATATGTTGGTCCCTCTCAAATTCTGACCTGAAATCCTCTACGCTACCTCCCTTGTGAGCCACTCAATGGCCACACAAGGGGGGATCAACTCAGTTTTTGATATGTCACATCACCTCCAAAAAGTGAATTGATTCCCCTCTTGCGTGGACATTGAGTGGCTCACTAGAGGGGTGGCGTAGAGGATATCAACCCCCCAGGTTCTTCTTCTTCTAGTGCTTAAATAAAATGCTCATTTTTTCCAAAAAAAATAAAAAAAAAAAAAAAAAAAAAAAGGGTGGGTTGGACCCCATGCATTTTTGGGGCCGGGGATGATGGGCCCCTGCATTTTTTGAGGGGCTGGGGATGACCGCCACTGCTTCCTTCTCTCTGCCACCGCACATCTCAACAACTTGTCAGATTTCCTCTCCATGATATTAGTCAAGTGGGAAACTCAAGTGGGGCCAGGTCAAAGGTCAACCAGTCCGATACAGCAGCAATTATCGGGAAGGGGGGGGGGTAAAAAACAGTCAGCATTAATGCTTCATCTTCTTTTCCGTTTTCCTCTACTGTCCAAAACATTTGTCTTCTTCCTTAAATGAGATACTACAGAACAATAAATAAATAAATAATAGATTAAAAAGATAGACTGGTTCAAAGGAAACCAAGGAAGAAAACCCACAAGGGAGAAATGTAAAAGCTTTGAGATTAAGCTAGAATAAAACTTTTTTCGCGGATTAAGGGAGATGGATAAGATGAAAACAAATTTTGGTTATTTGTATTTCTAAAAATATGGGCTTCTCAAGCTTGCACTGTTTTAGACAGGCTTCAGTTCGCCTGAGATGATATGGTCTCAAAATAAAAAATGAAAGGGAGAGAAAAAAAAAAAAGGGACGGCTAAATACGGTTCCAAGTGATTTCCATGAAAAAGACTAAAGAAATGATGGAAGTAAGGGAAACGACAGACTCCATTGCTTTACCCCTTCAAGCTCCCCTTGCCGGAGAAGACTGAATACGGGAAACCGTATAGAAAAAAACTTAGCCGGAGAAAACAGGGTCAGAGACTTACCTCGCCGAGAGAACAAGAGAGAGAAGGGAAGACCAGATTGCTACCTTGCCGGAGAAATACCAACAAGCAAGGAATAAAGGTTTTACTGAGATGAAATAGTTTTTAACGAGTGGAATATTAGGTTTAGGTTATTTTTTTTGTTTTTCTTGTTTTTTTAATGAGATAGAAAAGTCCAACGTTTGGTTGAACAAAAAAAATTACTTAAAAAAACCAAGTTGAAAGACCTAGTTCACTTGTGGAAACATGTCGGCTTAGCGTCACTTGTCGTTTAATGCTGTTTAACCTCTTGCAGAGCATTGCTCTCACCAAATAAAATAAAATAATTCATGGAAAGTGGGATTGGAATTTGGAAAGATGTATTTTTAATTTTGTTTCTTTTTAATTTATTAACAAAATAAAAACTAATAGATTGGTATTAGAACTGAGTTGATAAAAAAACCAGCCAATTTTCGTCCATTTTGACAAATTTTATTAGTTATATGCGGTTTTTAATATATTCCAGTTTTAAACTTCTCTATAATCATTTAGGGTGCCGGTTCCAGTCAAACCAGGTTGGACTGCCCAGTCTGTTCCATTATCAAAACTATAGCATTTAAGTGCACTGCATGAACAGAAACTATAGCATTATACACTTAAAGTGCTTGACCTGCTCAAATCCCGGGTTAAGAACATGGTCTAGGCTCATGGTAGAAGTTGCTAAAATCTTATGGATAAGATTCACCGATCAAGTTGTTTTTTAGGGTGTAGGTTCGCAAAATATAGGTAGAACAAGTTGGTCAAAAGGAGTGCTCCTAGGGGAACAAACCATGTGGGGGTTGGTCAGCCAAAAACCTTTTGTACAAATGTCTAATGTGCTGGTAAGGATCCGTGAAGCCTCTCTCTCGGCGTGTACACGCTGTGACAATCTGCTTTCTTTATCACTTTGCATTTAGAGAAGACTAATTTCTTTTCTGTTTATTGGAATACTAACGTGATGACTGGGAAGGATATTGATTCAGTCACATCATTTCCTCTTTAAGTGCGCTCAAGCTTTTTATTCTGCTTTCTTCTTTTCTCACTTGCAAATCTTTCTTTATAAGTGACAAGCTAACCAATATGGATGTCTAATTTGCTTCTCCTTTGTTTTTTCTTTCTCTGTTAGTAAATGACCTTATTATAATCAGAAAATTGTCTTATATGTCTAAAATTGGTGTGACCAATGTGTGACGTGTATCATAAATTAACATGTCATATATTTTTTAATTCGATACCACTTGTTAGTAATACGGTTCTATGGCCAAAAATGTGTGTGACTATGCCATAGACTAACACATGATACAACAACAACAACAACAACAACAAACAGCCTTATCCCAACTATTTGGGGTTGGTTACATGAATCTTGTTCCGTTATTCCGCTCTGTTTAGGGTCTTATCTGTTGTTAAATTACAAGTTGTCATGTCCTTCTTTACTACCTCCACCCAAGTCAATTTTGACATTTCTCTAGTCCTTCTAGCACCTTCAACTTGTATTGTCTCACTACACCTCACTGGTGTAGTCATTGGTCTTCATTGCACATGTCCAAACCATCTCAATCGGCTTTCTCTCATTTTATCACTTATTGGCGCTACCCCTAAACTCCCACGAATAAATTCATTCATAATTTTACTTTTTCTAGTCTTGCCACTCATCCATCTTAGCATCCTCATTTTAGTCACACTCATTTTATGTACTTATTATTTGTTGACTACCCAACATTCTGCTCCATAAAGCATGGCTGGTCTTATAACTGTCTTATAAAATTTTCTCTTCAATTTTAGTGGTATTCGTTTATCACACAATGCTCCAGAAACACCTCTCCACTTCAACTATCCCACTCTAATTCTATGAACAACATCATCTACAATATCTCCCTCTTTGCGCATAATTGAACCAAAATAACGAAAATGATCACTCTGGGGTCAGAAGCACCTCTCCACTTCAATCATCCCACTTTAATTCTATGAACAACATCATCTACAATATCTCCCTTTTTACGCATAATTGAACGAAAATAACGAAAATGATCACTCTGGGGTATATCTTGGTTATCAATTCTAACTATTCCCTCGTTTCTACTCCTATTTTGGCTAAACTTGCATTCCATATATTCTGTCTTAGTCCGGCTTATCCTA
>JAOXJP010233118.1:0-10366 GCA_025762735.1 Platanus orientalis | reverse complement strand
GGGAAAGCATATGTAGATATGTGGTTGTTTAAATGAATTTTACTAATTTCTTTGTTCAAGAATGGTAAACTTCCTTTTACCAGTGTTGTTCTCATCCTAAATGTGTTCCAATGTCGGTCCATTGGTAGGTAATGACAAAGAGAAAATAAGGGGGCGGAATGAGTGAAAGTGCAAGTGCAATGTCGTATCTTATGGACTCATTGTATACAAAATATAAATCAAATATATATTCAAACAAGTTATTCAAGGGGAATTTAATCCTAGATCTAGTTCAAGCTGCCTTAAGTATAAAATGGACATGTTTTCTAACCTAAGCATATAAATTTTAATGAGTGTTGAAGATAGAATTTAAACCTAATAATTAATGGAGTGACCTAAGTTTAAGTGAGCATATATTTATGGAAAGCATTAAATAAACAAGTACATGAACAACAAAAGGGAAGACACTATTATGAAAATCATGACTCGTATGTGTAGAGATCAAACAATATTCCCAAGTGGAGTCTCCATTTTGTGGACATTGGGGTTTCCCGACCCCCACATTTGGCAAGTGCCCTCCCTATTGGCACACTCTCTAGTGTTTCTCCCTTTTGGTTTTGGGGTATTGTGAAAGCGGTTAACCCTAAGATTAGGCTTTCTTAGGAGTCACCACCAACTCGGGTTTACCAAAGGAGCTGGACATCGGCTTCCCTTCTAAAATAAAGGAAGTCTAGACCTAGAGATCTAGGGGTTAACTCCTACTACTAGTTTGATTTCCAAAGAAAGGGTAAGTCATTTTGTTGCAATTGGGAAAGGTGTTAGGCACCCCAATTACCCAATTTTTTAGGGTGGCTTCTCGTGAGCATACGTGTCTTTGATTGCCACAAATGTATGTATCAAAAAAGAGAAAATATGATTTTTGTTTGTGTTTTTCACAAGCTTGACGCCTGAATTTTAATCATATGCTTGAATTTAATTTAGGTTAAAATTCAGGCATTGGATGATGGAAAAATCCAACAATCTTCCCTTTTGTGGTTTGACCATTTTTGGAGGTCACACTGTTCTATGGCTTTATAGAGAGGTGGGGCACCTCTTTATGGTCTTGCTTCATTAGCCTTAGGGTCTGAACCCTTATGGGAAAAGAATAGAAAATAAAAATTAAAAGTTTGTTTTTTTTTTGTCTTAGGCTTAACGCTCGAATTTAATTCAAGTTGAAATTCAAGCATCAGTTGCTAGAAAACTAGCAACTGACATTCAAAGTTTAGACCTTTTTTATGTGCCTTACTACCTTAAGGACCTACAGAGGGGTAAAAGACCTCTTTGTAGTCACGTAGCTTTAGTTTTTAAGTTTTTTTTTTAGATAATTAGTTTTCAAGTTATATCCCGTGTACAAAAGGAATTAAATAAATAAAAATAGCATTTTTTCGTTCTAGGCTTAATGCCTGAAATTGGACTTAACGCCCAAATTTGTTTTTAACGCTTGAATTTGACTCTGCTTAAAATTTAGGCGTTTGAGAGAAACATGGGCCCACATAGGTATTTTGGCATTAGGAATGGTGTTTGAAGGTCACTTGGGTCTAGGTATGGCTTCAAAGAAGACTAGAGGTCACTAGGGTGGGCCCTAGGATCTGACACCTGAATTTCATCAATGATTGAATTTTAACTAGACGCTTGAATCAATTAAAATCTAGGCGTCAACTATTGGCAAAAGTCAAGTAATTTGATTTTTCACCAGTTTGGGCCCCCAAGAGGGGTTGGAAATTTACCAAAATTTTAATTATGACACAACAACATACTGAGCATCACATATAAAAAAAATTAAATCAAGATGAAAACTACAAAAATTACAAAAAAAAATGTACAAGAATGCTTGAAAGCAAAAAAGTTCAAAAAACCATATTTGAGAGCAGATTTGGGGGGACTATTTTGGGGCCCAAATCTGCTATAAAATTCATGAAATTTTTATGAGAGGTAGGCTACCTATCTAGGAGCCTACCATAAGAATTTGAGCCCATTTTCCATTCTAAAAAAATAGAAAAAATTCTAGAGTATGTTGTGGTAAAAAATAAACCCTAGCAAAGACATATTTTGTCTTTATTGCGTAATCTTCTTTAAGGGGTGGTTAGAAGATGTAATTAGAGCATCATGGAAGCATGAGGGGGATATAAAAATTGCATGAAATAAACCTAGTTAATTACTTGGAAGGTTAGGGATTAGGCTTACCTTAACCAAGGGTTGGGGTTAGGGTTAGTGTCTTGAGCTTTTTCCTTCCTTTCTTTCTCTTCTTTCCTTTGATTTTTTCCTCAAAAAACTCTCCCTCTTTAGCATGAAATTGGGGGATATTTATAGGGTTTTTGGGGTTGGATGGAGGGCTAGGATCTTATCGAGGGTCATAGGGGATCAATGGCTAGGATGACAAGGTGTGGAGGCCAAGGCACCCCTCATATTAGTGGAGAGTAATCTAGGGCGAAGACTAGAGATTGGGTGGATAAGTGAGAGATCAAGGGTTAGGATCAAAACTAGGGTTTGCAACAAATAGAGGGCTAAAATAAAGTTTGGAAGTTGGTTGGATCAAAGCTGGAGAATGAAGCTTAGCCACAAAACTAGTCACTTTGATTGGTTGAGAGCAATCAATGGTTGGAATAGTTTGTGCTAGATGTAGGGTTGGATGAAGATTACATGGATATTTAAAATTCAAGTAATGGATCTTGGAGGGGGTACATGGGGTGCACAAGAGAGATCCCCATCCAAAGGCTAGGGTTTAAAGGTCTTAATGTGAATGCATTATTGAGCTAAAATCCAAAATGAATGAGCTCATTAATCTCGAATACATTAGTTCCATAGGAAAAAGTCTTATTACTTGGCTACCTCACTTTTTGGATTCTCGTGCTCAAAAACATGCAAACTTAAAGTACATTTTTGAAGTCTTGGATGTTTCAGTCGTAATGGATCAGTCGAAAACAAATTACGATAAGGGTAGATTGGTAAAACTAGGGTTTTATTGACCTTAAAAACTCTCAAATAATTACTGGAAGGGTAAGATGGCAAAATTGATCTTCGAGGTCTTCAGAAAGGTGACCCTCAGGTTTCGTGAAACACAGGTTCAAACCACTCTGAATTATGATACCTGAGCAGTAAATCACACTCAAAACTCTAGTTTGGACAAGTAAGAAATCTTGACTAGAAATATCACTGGGATTGCCAGAGGTTTCCATGGAAAAATGATGAGTCACAGAGTATTAAATTTCACAGAGTCTTGAAGCCACGGAAACTGATAGCCTGACCAATGGGTTCTCGGGCAATCTTCGGGAGCTTTTCAAAGAAGAGTCACTTGATGGTATAGAGTGACAATTGCTCATAGGAGAATGGTGATTTTGAGCTAGTTTAAGTTTACAATTGGTCCTGTTCAAGAAACAATCTTTTGAAGACAGGGAGAAAACAAAGAAAATTATATAATTCTAATTCCAAGAGAGTTCTCGGGGACTCATCGTGTATCAAATATGGACAAAAGGTGTTTTGACCAAGTTTGGACAAAATGTGGTGGTTAGGCTCGTAGTGCTTCCAAATGAGACTGCTCGGGGTGACAGTCTTTTAAGGGCCTTGGAGTTGCTGAGAAATGGTCATTGACAGACTGAATTTTGGATTTCTAGTGAGTTCCCAAGGTTTAGTCGAACACTCGATAGTTGACCTGAATGTACTACTCATTTTTAAGTAATTGGAAGAATTGGAGTAGATTGGTCTTGCAAATGTTCTTGTTTATTATAGAATTTTTTGATGGTTTTGCCAATCTGGAGAGATGGACACTAACTAAACAAGATTTGGTCATCCAGGGAACATCCGGGACTCACAGAGGTCAAATGCGGCCAGAACCAACTTTTTATACGTTGAAGAAGATTTCAAATATTGAAGGGGTTTGAGACCTCAAATATTTTTTTCCCGAGGGACAACTTATTAAAGGTAACACAAAAACTAAGAGATGGACACTGACCTTTCTGAATTTGAAAATCGGATAAATCTTTGAGAGTTTTTGGGGGATTATTTTTTGACCAGAGGTTCTTGGAATTTGAGAAATTGGTTGTTACTAGATTTGATAGAGATTTGTTCTATAATAAGTTCCTTGAAGGTGGATGAAATTGGGGGTGTGCAAGATCTGATATGACACCATTCATGTGATGAGAGAAGCTTTGGAGGTTCTTTGAGGGTCCAAGTGCTTATTTGAAAGGTAAAAGGGTAAAATGGTAATTTTTTCACCTATAATGCTTTATTGTGGGAAGGCTTATGAAAGCTGAAGAATTTTGAAGGCAATGTGTTTGGTAATATTAAATGTGGACCTCCATAGTCCTGTTGATGCTTCTTGGAAAACTAGGGTTTGACTAAGAATGGTGTACTTGGGTTGATCTTTGTGATGACATTGCACGTCGCATGATATGGATGATGCCTTTCGCAACTGAAATATCCAAGGAAGACTTCACAAGGGATGCCTAATTTCCTAGAGTTTAGGCTTGTTCTCCCTAAATCAGGGTTGCTTAAGGTTTTGATGCCTTAGTACTGCCTTGATGCTCTTACATTCCATTTAATGACTCGAGTCAAAATTTGGGTGTTGGCAATGTGATTGTTGATTTCTTTGCTACTAAATATTCTTGATTGCATAGATCATGCGAAGTTTATTCATGTAACTCATCACATGGAATATCATGTTTGATTCTGCTGTATAATAATTGGTATCAAATCTTTTGGTTTATGTTTAGAAGGAAGAGAAAGAAACCAATGAGTAAATATATTTTTTCATTCAAAATGTTACTATCGAAAATTTTTGGGTTGATTCATGATGAAAACAAAGGCTTCCATCAGTCAATTATTTTTGTAGATATTTGATGGAAAGGTAGTTTCACTCTTTAGCAAAAAAAGATCAAGTAGTTTTTGGTACAACAAGTCTTTGCGAGGAAAGAAAAGTGCAAGGAGATAGAGGATGATGACTGACAAGACATAGAGATAATACCAGTTAACACAAATTATATTTGAAACAAAATTAGAGAAACTCTACATTGGAAAGAGTTTTACCCACAAGTTATATTTGAAACAAAATTGTACAAACTGGAGATGGAGGAAGGTGTGAATATATTAGAATGCTTAAATTTGTTCAACCAATTGTTGGATTAATTGCACAAAGTTGATGTCACGGTGGAAGAAGACAATCACCGTGGAAGAAAAAGACAATGCCTTAGGACTTTTCCTAGCTTGTAGGTAACTTTCATATATACTAAACTAGGTCTTTTCTCGGACTACATGTAATACCCCACTTTTAAATTGTAATGGTTGATTTAAATCACTCACATAAATGTTGCAGGTGGTCATGATTAACTGCAACAATCATGTAGGTGTGGATACTTTGGAGACCGGGTCAGATTAGATTCTTGTGTCCGGTTAATTGATTAAGGTAATTCTAAACTTCCTTTGTGATTAGATCTTGGAGATTCATATGATGATCATGGGAAAATATATTTAGATATGTGATTGATTAATGAACTTTACTAATTTTAATGTTCAAGAATGGTAATCTTCCTTCAAGTGGTATCAAAGCCTCCCATATGAATTCTGAAATCTATTTTTTGTAGTTTTTTGTTTATGGTACTCTTTGAATATATGATAGAAATTATTATTAGATGGATCCAAGTTCTAGAATCTATGAGGTAATGGTGATTTATCCAAAAATTTAAAGTGTAAAAGCTCGGATAAGATCTATGGCAGTTTTACGTAAAATGACAGTTATGAGCTTAATTTAAATTGAAATCATATGTGGTTTGTTTTGTTAGCTTCATATGATTGTGTAGTTATGTATTTGAGGGATGAATGTAATATTTTATGGGTTTATGGTCATGATTATCTTTCCCCTCTCTCTGTCTCTCCTCTATATCTTTAATAGTTGTACTCCTCTCAAGCAGTCCGGGATGGCGGGCTGGTTTCTTATTAAATGATGTAATTTTTTTATTAATAGTTTAGAGATAGGTATAAGACCTTAGATAATGAAGTTTCATGGAGCACAACACTTTAAAGAGAAGATAAAACAGAAACGAAGTTTCCGAAGGCATTCAGACAAAAATAGAACAAAAAATCGATTGATTTTCATGGGGAATCAATCCCTATGATCTACCATTAATTTGTTATGTGGTTTATCTATAATCTACATGTTTTGTTTAGAACCTCCATGGGGCTAGGTCGTGCTCACCTCAAAACCCTAAAATAGAGTCCAAGTTGGAATCATAAAGAGATGCCTACCGTAAAAAATTTGAGTCCTACTAGGACTCTAAGTTAAAGTCCAACTTGGAAACTAATTTTAGGGAGTTAAAGATAAGTAGGAGCTCATAACTGCCATAGATAAGTTTGTTATCCAGTAGGAGACCAATGAGATTGAGTCAGAGTCCTACTTAGACATGGACAGTAGTGTTTGTAACCTAAAAGGATACTAAATTAATGTAATTTTTAAAGACATTTTAAAATATTTTTTTAAAATATTTTTTGGACAAAAGTCTTAATTTATTTTATTGTTAATTTAAAAATATCAGAATTTTTTATTGAAAAATGCCTAAGAGACATTTTCACAAACACCTCAGGCTACCTGCATGCAGCCGAGCCGCATGCGTGCACGCATGCATGTGTGTTGTGTTGCACCTTGCGCGCGTGCCTGTGTATGCCACCCACCCACCGATGCCGCTGCCTCCTCCCACCTATCTGCCTGTGCATGTGCCCTGCATGGGGATGCTGCCTAGGTGTTGTTGCTACGTGCGCCCTTGCATGGGGTATTGTTGCGTGCGCCTCACCTGGGTGCTACGGCCTATGCCTAGGTCGTGCCTTGGCTTGTAAGGCCCCATTTTGGTGTCCCTTCATGTCCCCATCAATAAAATGCACATCCGATTGAATTTTTTGAAGATTCGAAGTGCACTGGACTCCTTGAGATGTAGGCTACCCCACTAGACCCTCTTGGACTAAATATTTTTAGTTCAGCCTATAGATTGAAAATTTGCACTTTAGGTGTTCAGAAAAATTCCCGAACCAACCCGGTTGACCCTATTTAACCAGTTTTGACTATTTTGACTTTTTGTTAACTCATTTGACAGTATATGACACACTTGGCTAGGGTTGACCCAGGTTTGACCAAAGTTAACCTACCATGACTGAATTAGCTTTAGGGTTAACAAGAAAACACTAGGGTTAACCAAGGTTGACAAAGTTTAACCTGGTTTGACTTTAAATAAATTTGACTAAGGGTAGTCCAATATACACCAGGGTTGACCAAGTTTAACCCGATTTGACCATATTTAACCCAAGTTGACTAAGTTTGACCAGGATTGACATACTTTGACCTAATTTGAATTATGATTATCTAAAGAAGACCAGTATAAAAAATAGTTAACTAGAGTAGACTAAGGTTGACCAGGATTGACCAATATAGACAAGGGTAGACCAGATTTGACCAGGTTTACCAAACTTAACAAGAATTGACCAAGGTAAACCAAAATTAACAAAAGTTGACTAGTTTGACTGAGTTTACTAAGGGTTGACTAGTTTAACCCACATTAACCAAATTTGACTACACCAAACTTATAGGGTAATAGAATTTTATGAAATGAATATAAGTGTATGAGATACACTGTTATCCACAATGTGATTGAGAGACAATAAAAGTAGTGGGAGCTAAAAGATTTAATATTCTTTTAAAGTTGCAAAACTGATGTCCATATGAATAACAAGCAATGTGATTGTTTATATTTTATATGCAATGTCATTGTTTACATTTAATGTGCAATGTAATTGTTTACATTTAATGTGCAATGTGATTGTTTATTTTTCTTGTACAATGTGATTGTTGGAATGGAATGTTATGTTGACCGGTTTAACCTAAACAAACCAGTGTTAACTAAGTTTGACCAAGAGTTGATTAGTTTGACTAGACTTAACAAAAGTTTACCAGTTTGATTAAATAAGATCTAAATTGACCGAAATGACCTAAGAATCACTAGATATGATCTAGACAAACCCAAATAATCTCAAGTTGACCAAATTAGATTAAGGTTGATCTAAAGAATCAAGAGTTGATTAGATCATACCTAATTTAATATAATTGAATGGAATTGATCAAATAAAATTTAGTTTGACTAAAATTGATTTAGTAGAACTAGTTTGACCAAGATTGAGTATAGAACAAGATACACTTGATTCGACTAAATAATGAAATCTACTTTAGTAAAACCCTAAGGAGGATATAATTATTATCCTAAGTCACTTGTTGACTCGGTAACACAATAAACACAAATTATAAGGTTTATAATCTAGATTAAATAATTTAATTGGTATTTAGGCACTATCTAGATGTATGTAATACATGAGATCATACCAATGTGATTGGAAACCTTAATGGCAGTGAAAGCTTCAATTTGATACTCTGTGTAGCTACTAGATAATTATAATCATATGATAATCAACATGTGCAAATATAATCATGTGATGATTAATATGTGCCAGTGTAATTTTGAGATGGTTAATAAATGTGATTATATAGTGTTTTATTTATGAAATGCACAGTTGAAATGTTTATGACATGAGATGTTAGATGTTTTTAATTATGACATGAGATGTTAGACGTGTATAATCAACCTAGTAATAACATAAGATGTAAATGAAAATGGTGTTTTGATATTTCATGAGATAAAGATAGAAACATTCTAAACAAAGTTATGGCATGAGATGCATGATCTACATAGTTATGACATGAGATATCAAAGGTGAATAAAATACAGTAATGATATGAGATATTAGAAATACTAAGTTATGATATGAAATATCATTAATTAATAATGACATAAGATGCTTGATCAAATATCCCTAATTTTGAATATTAAGTATGAAAGTATGAATTATTTCATGAAATAATTTTTGTGGTCTTCCACTATCAGTGGATAGAGATTTCATCTGGAATAAGTTGGTTGATGCCCACAGGATAAAACCACATATGTTTTTAGTTGATTTTCTCTGACTCACTTCTTATGATAGGTCTGGATATGGCTAGTGGGAGTGTAAGCCCACAGGATACATCATCCCATAGTATATACACTGAGACTAAAATGGTGGGTTTATACTTAACTGAATGGATCATGGCAGCCCACAGATTTTAGGCATAATTCTTTCAGAGGCCAGGAGAAGATTAAAAATCACAAATCTAGAAAAGAGATTAAACAAGCTTTTACCAGAAGTTGATGGATAGTATCTATCCGTTTAATTAAAGCTGACATGATTGATGCCCACGAGATAATATTATGTTTAGAAGGATTAGGTTTCTGATGATCACTTAGGATGTTAAATGAATCCCGATCCTATAGCACATGAGGAAGTCATGGAATTGATAAAAAGGTGATCAACACCACTTAATTTTAAAAACCCAAAATTAGATGGTTGGCTTTATGTGATGATGATGCTTATTTGATATGAGATATCAAAAGTAATGATAATTATCTTTCTTCAAAAGATTAGTATTATAGTAATATAATATGTCCAACTCTGTGAACTAAAAGCTAAGACTTTAATTATGTTTAAAATTAAAAGATTAGATTAGTTCATATTGCTAAATTTTTAGGGTCATATGAAAGAATTCAAGCACAACAAAAACATAGTGAGTAGAATTAAGCTGTAAGGCAAAAAGCTGTAATAAGCTTGGTAAGCATGTGAACTCAATAATGATATTCTACTTAGATGATCACATCTTCACAAATGATAGGATCATAGAATGATGGAGATCCTAATGAGTCAAAGTGTTTAACCATATGTTAGTTTATGTGATTCTTGCCTTCTTGCAATAATTAGTTTATATCATATAAAGACATGAATGAGGTATGGTATTAGTAATACCTATGCAGAATGATAAGAATCTCATTAAAGAAGAAAGATGAATGTTTACCTTGCTAATTATGACAGTGTCTTCTAACTCAAGTAGAAGAGATCTACTCTTCATGTTTCTAATAGTGCAGATAAAGGTGGTGTGAATAAGATAAATGCTAGAAACAAAATAAATAAAATACAACAAGTATAAGTGAAAAGTTTTTCCATTGCAGTAAGTTATGTACTGACAGAAAAAGTGTCACATGTATGCAACTTCTTAGTGAAAGAAGAAGAATAATAACAAAATTTTGTAATCCTTATTTCAATAAGTTAGCTTCTATAAATCATACAATGTGGACCACAATCTACTAAATGTATTTGTAATTAGTTGTAAAGATTTATAGGATCTAACAGATTGATTAAAGGAATGCCAATATTTAAGTTTTCCCTTAGAGAAATAGTAAAACCTAATAATAAAAATGTTAGGAACCTTAAGAAGTTTTTGTTGGGTTTATGT
>JAOXJP010233117.1:0-10366 GCA_025762735.1 Platanus orientalis | reverse complement strand
AATTCAAATTTTTAAAAAAATAAAAAATTATAAATTTAAAATCGATTCCCTAGTTGGATCGGCCGATCCACAGCCAGATCGGCCGATTCCCGAGTTGGATCGGCCGAGTCAAAACAAAACCCGAGTTGACTCTTAAAATCGGATCGATCCCGGCCGATTCAGAGTTGGATCGGCCGATCTGACTCGAAATCAGCCGAGTTTTAAAACCATGTTTAGCAGAGAGATATGCAGTAGAGTAAGAATGGTTTTAAAACTCGGAATTCGAATCCGAATCAGTCCTGACCGATTCCCAAGTCGGATCGGCCAATCCGGACCGATTCTGAGTTGACTTGGCCGATCCAATGTAAATAAAAACCTTAAAAATTATTTTAAATATAAATTTTGAAAAAAATAAAAAAAATCATAAATTTAAAATCGATTCTCGAGTTGGATCGGCTGATCCACAGCCGGATCGGCCGATTCTCGAGTTGGATTGGCCGAGTCAAAACAAAACCCGAGTTGACCCTTAAAATCGGATCGGTCCCGGCTGATTCCGAGTTGGATCGGTTGATCTGACTCGGAATCGGCCGAGTTTTAAAACTGTGGTTAATAGACATAATATTATCCTCCTTGGCCATCTAGTAATTTTCTAAGATTTTTGTTAGGATCTAACTCGGGTTATTAAGCTCTATATGAGTAACCTAGGCTTTGATACCAATTGAAATACTGTATACGTTAATCCTAGAGGGTGGTGAATAGGATTTCTAACTCGTTTACCTTTTTTTCGATTTGTTAGGATTGTTTTTAATTCAATTTTAGTTCCTTTGAATTAATGCAAGTGTGTGAATTAATAGTGTAATTACTCAAGAATAATATCAAATAGATGGTGTGCAAGAGTAGATATGGATTTGAAAGTAAAGAGACAAGCAATCACGCAGAACAATCTACAACACAAGGTTTATAGTGGTTCGGCACAATGACCTAAGTCCACTCTTTTAAAGCTCACCACCGGGGTTAGGTATTTTTCATTAGGATTGGCTATTACAATCTAGGTTAAAACATACAAAAAACCTTACTACTTGCACTAAACAAGCTAGTCACTACACTCAGTGTCTCTGATGAGTGTAGTCATGCTTCCGGTGTGTCTCTGGCGGAAGTAAAACAATATGAATATGAATGTAAATTAATGCAAAACGAAAGCAATACTTACCACTCAATGGTTGATACTGCTATTCTTACTAAGTGGAACTGCTCTTTTAAGAGCTAGTGTGCTTATTGATCCCATAATGCTTTAAGCCTTGGCTCTAGAGTTCCTTGAGCTTAATTAAGTAAGGGTTTCCTCTAGAGATAACCCACTAGTAGCTCTCCTTTAATGGTAGTAGCTTGGAATAGTAGAAGAGAAGATGAGAGAGTGATTTTAAGAAGGTTGTTAGCCTTGGAAGATCAAAATAGTAAGAAGAGTTTCTCAAGGGAGGTGACTCACTTTTAACAAAAACTCCTACACTCTCTAGAATGCTTGAAGTATTGTTGCACTAAGGAGGAAACATTCCCTCTTATAAGGGATGTGGATCACTCCAAGTCCTTAGATTGGAATATTTAAAAACGGGCAACTTTTGCAAGCCTTCGATTTTCGAAATGGGGTTCAAATTTCGAAGCATTTTGTGTGGGGGGAATTCGATATTGTTTTTCTTGAAATTTCCCCCGTGATCGATCATGAGATTGGTGATCCATCTCGTGATTGATCACGAGATCCATGATCAGTCACAAAACCTATGGGCTAAACCTAAGTTAGGCATGATCAATCACACTTCAAGGAGCCAGGCTCGTGGGTACTGTTGATTGAGAGCAGAAGCCGCACATGATCGATCACGAGCCTGATTTCTACACTCACTTGGGTCTATGTATGGGCAGTGCCTTGGCTAACTTTTTAGGGGTCTTTTGTGGGGTTTTCCACACATGCTAATGCTCATTATGAGCCACATATGACATCATGAAATGCATGCTTATACCTTAATAGATGAGGCAACCTGAGGTGTCTTCCGGTTCCTTCAAGTCTTTGGTCCAACTTGTCTTCTTGGCTTTGATCTTTAGAGCTTATCCATGGGATTGACATCAATTACATTAACATCTAATAATCGAGCCACCTCTTGACCGAACCATTTCCATCATCACCCCTGACCTCAACTTTTTTATTCTTTAATCTTCAAAACCACTGGTGCTTTTCCTTTCTAATATTTCATCCATTACATCAATACTTTTTTTTTAAAACTCGTCCTTCGACAGACTCATTTCCTTTGTCACATGTGTGTTTTCCTTCACCCTTAGCTTTCTATCTTGCCATGTCATCCATCTATGTTGGTTCATACTGGTCAAAACCCTGAGAGGACTGAAACTTTCCTTGGAAAGAATCCTTGGGCGCCATCATTCCCTGTCCTCGGTTCCCAATGCCCAAAGAGTGATGTAAGAGGAGAGGGACACGAGAAACTCTCTTTGCAATCATTCTCAAAGTATGTTCATGACTCAGTGAGTCACCACACCAGGCCGAGTGGACTCGGGACGATCCCTCACCTGGGAACTTCCTTCCATGGTGGTGAAACTTTTCTTCCCCCGACCCAGCGAATTCTCTCTCCAACGATTCCGAGTCTTTGAATTCATCGATACATGTTAAATGACTAGTAAACCAATAATCTGGATGTTGAATGGTTGGCATGCCAGGTCTAAAAGAATTTTTGAACTGAAAAACGTTTTTGTGGGGACTTCCTCTCATCTGAAGGCTATATTGATTCTGTTCTTGAATCTCCTGAACCAGTGCTTCTCTCAGCCGATCAACAAATTTTTTTCTCAGATTCTTTGGCTTCATGCCCTAAAACACCATAATAATAACAAAAAATTGGTAGCCTTTCATATTTTACTGGAATTACAACCAAAGAAATTCTTTCTTTTAATAAGCAAAGAATGCTTCAACGGCTCCACATCCATCATAACCCTTAGTCCTAAACATTGGCCTTCCTCAATATGAACATCAGCATCATAACATGTGAAGGCTCCAAGCTTCTGTGCTAGTTTTCAAGCAATATTTTCAGAGCAATACCCCATAGGAAGATTATAAAACTGATCCCAAAAATCAACGGTAGGAAAAGTAATTTCAGATAGGAAAAGTAATTTCAGAACCATAAGATCTGGTTGGCATTCCCTTAGCAGGACTAGTTGGTTCTCAGACGCCCATGGACCTTTTCATACAGCACCTTTTCGTAGTCCATTAGATGTTGGAATTTGGCAATGAACAAGTTGTGACCCAATCTTCGAATTTCTACCTCCTTTTCCAGCTTCCAGGCACCCGCGACAACCTTGACAAAGACTTGTGCATTGAAGTGTTTGTCTCCCCTAAGTCTGAAAATGATACCAAGGCCTCATTTCTCTGGAACTAATTCTCCTAGCTCATCCTCGATGTCAACCAAAATATCAGCAGTAGAGAGGCCACTGAACTGAGCTAATACTTCCTGGTCCATCGCCTGCAAATGGCGTGGTTCTTCAGAATCCAACTCCTCTAGCTCTATAATCCTCGGTGTTTTGTTTGGATGCTCTTCTTCCATTAGCTTAGAGAACCCTCATAGAATTGACGAAAAACCAGTAATTAATGGATGTAAAGCTTGCACTTTCAGCAAGACTCACAGTCTGTCGCAAGAACCCTCGTTTTCCTTTGAATCCTATCTTGGCAAATGCTTTATTGTCGACTTTTCATCTTTTTCCATGTGATAAAAAAACCCTCCTGAAAACATTGGAAGAATTTTAGAAGATAAATATTTAGTACCTTTCATGTTGGTCTCTCAGAAGGATTTTTAAGGTGTAAATATGTGATAATATGAGAAATTGGGGATGGTGGCATTGCCTTTACTTTTTTTCTATGGAACCTTGTGTCCATCTCATGAAGGTGTAAGTAAGCTAAAATTTGATGGGTGCTTGTTTGGAAAATGCCAGCGGTACCACCATCCACCTTCCCAATAAATGGAGTGGGGGTGGGGGGATACCAAGTGGAGATGTATGAGATTTCGGTGTTTCTATGTTAGGGATTCAAATCGAAGAAGGAAGGAAGAAGAAGAAAAGGAAAGAGGAGCTTGAGAAGAATACGTATAGAGAGATAGAGCCCTTCTCACATAATTTGCTTCATATATCAAAAAGTCAGAATACAACTATGGGTTACAAGTAAATCCCTGTACTGTACAAAAACATATTAACCCTTGCAAATATAATCCCATATATCCATGAAATACAACAAGAGTAATTCATGTCTTCTAGAAAAAAAGGCAACTTTAAGTGTAAGATCTTCTTTAAGTTCTGAAGATTTCGAAAGTCTTGAACTTAGGATCGGTTGTTATAGAAGGGGATTCTTCCAATGTCATTAGGTGGGTTTCCAGGAAGATGGAACTCTGAGAAATCATACTCGGAAACATCTATGGATATCTCTTTCTAACCTTAGGTAAGCTACGATTGTGTGGATGGCTTAGCTAAGATGGTGTTATCGGGGTTTACCAGTGTGAATCTTTTTGCATTTTATTTTATCCTATATTTATGTCTTTGCTCTTTCTTGAGAAACTTCTTTTTACATATGATATATATTTTCTCATGGACTGTTTTTCCTCTGTCAATCGCAAAATGCAGCTTGCTGTGGAGTATGAGAGCAATGCATTGTTTGTCAAGGTTGACACAGACAATGAGTATGAGTTTGCCCGTGATATGCAGGTATTCTTTGCTTTTATTTATTTATTTTCCAATTATGATTCCTTGTTTGCCTGAATTTCCAGTGAAATTTTTATCAGGTTCATCTTGTGAAAATAAACACTGCAAAATTTGTCACAGGTACGGGGTTTACCAACACTGTTTTTCATCAGTCCAGATTCAAATAAGGATGTGATCCGGACTGAAGGGCTCATTCCAGCGCAGATGATTAGGGATATCATTGACAATGAAATGTGAGATGGACAGGAAAGTCAACCCAGTTAATTAAATTCTGGTGTCTAAATCGATCTTGAATTGGTGATATAGCTTGTAGGCCTGCTTTTCAAACTTCAAAGGACCAATTTGAGTGCAGTTTCATGGCCAGTGCAGGACATTAACAGGGTGGGTGGAATGATTGTATATTTATCAAAACACATCGGAGGCTCTACATTTTGGTTTGTGTAGATAATATAAGCTATTTGTGGCCCATGAAAGATGTCCTTGGTGATGAGAATGATTTTCAAAGATGTTTGTTGAATCATGTTCTATATTCGGAATTGAAGTTACTTATTAACAACAAAATGTTGCACTTTATCATCTTTACCATCAAGTTAATTGATCTGATGACTTCGAATTCTCTTCCTGCTACCAGGCCTGCACATGTCGGCTTCCACTTGAAGCGCAATTCATTTTTCAGTTCCTTTTTGATGTTGTATGCCCCATTGCAATATCGTTAAAAAATGCTTGGATTTAGTGATATGCTTGTGTGGAAAAGAACAATTAATCAATGGGCGATTTGTGTACTTGTACTCTTTGTAAAAAGATACAGATTAAAAAACATGCTAATATTTAGATGCTTTATTGACTGTTTTCGGTAGATTTCTTAGGACAGGGAATTCCTTTATGCTTCCTTGATTGTGTTTGTTTGATTTGGTTAGAGCCATAAGTAATAGGAAGGTAGAGATGTCATTGATCACAAAAGTGCATGGTAAGGTCATTTGGATACACAGTACATGCTTGACGAAAAAGAATACAATAGTAGAAAATTACATCAAAGTTAATAATTCAGTTACAGCATATGGTAACGTCAGTTGAATACACAAAACTATGGAATTCAATATAACTTAACCTGACTTTGTTACTGTTTTACCCTATTTTGAAAATAAGCATAGGTAGGGTGGCACGTGCATCCCACTAATTTCGAATGCGGTCTATAGTAAGACAACACGTAGAGTAACAAAGGCAGGAAGATGAAAGGTGAGAATTTCAATAGATCATCAACACGTTTTGACCGTTATGACTGCAAACAGATCCAAACGTGGGAAGATGCCTTGTCGAATAACAAGAAAAGAGGGGCACGATAATCCTCACCCTCAAGTCCAGCAACAAAATCGGGAAATCGAAGGAACTTGCCATAGACATGACTAATGGCAATTAAAAGAGTTGGCAACATGAAGAAAAATTAGTAAACTGGAGGAAAACTGTTGTAACTGATTGAGTAGGAGTAAGAGTAACTTAGTGTAGCATAGTTCAATAGCTTTAATAAGTAGTTTGTAGTCTGTAATTGTTCGGATTGTACACAAACTGCTTACTGTCGAGGAAGAGCGTATCTAGGAAGGAGTAACGGCTCTAATCAAATCGAGTAGCACATTTATCTCATAATTTCTTGTAAGTTACAATTATTAATATGATTTTCATATATTTCATTTCAAAGGCGGGTTGAAGTCCTCTTAATTGTGGCAATTGTGAACCTATTTAATTAGGATAGAGAAAAGATAAATAAAAAAATACCACCAATAGGAATTGGTGACCATAGTGGGTGATGCCTGCTTGGAAGAATATGAATTCTAAGGCCACTGATAGTGGCAAGGCTCCCACTCTCGACAAGATGTTGAACTAAATGTCTCAAGGACTTAGTGTCAAACTAAATGTTTTGGCTGAAAAGATTGACAAGGGCTTTCAAGCTTTGATTGATAGCATAGTGCATGTCATGGTGGTAGCGCTACATCCGATAGTAAGACTCTTTGAAGTGCGAAAGAAAACAAGAACCTCGAACTAAGGGAATATTTGAGGAGCATATCCTTCCAACACTGCCCCTAGCACCTCGGGCTGACTCGGGGGGCAAGAATGACCTGTTGGCTACCTTGAAGGCTAGCGAGTCAAAACCCCTCTAGGGCAGCCTTATGGGAAAAACCACCAAAGCCCAGGGGGGCAAAGGTGGATCCCTTAGGGCCCTCGAGGCCGATCCCAAACTAGTCCGACGGAAAATCAGCCGCCACCTATGAGGTGGGAGGGACAGACCTTCTCAAATGAGCCACCCATCAAGGCTTGGATGGAAAATAATTGTTCTTAAGGTAATGGGTATCCACCTCAGGGCTATTGAGCCTATGAAAACCCGAACTACCCCTATGGCCAATATATGCCAAATGATAATTACTATGGTCCTTACGGTCTTGGTCCACAACAATACTCATACAACTTGTATCATTAGCCATACCATGGCTCAGCCCAACAATATGGATACCAGTCATACAGCCCGAACTTACCACCTCAAGACCAACTTGCAGATTTGCTCGAGCAAATGTATGGGTTAGAGTTTAAGAGAACCACATGGCCTGCTTACATGAAGCCATATCCTAAACATATGGATAGGGACTATGAATTTCACAGGGGATACAAGATCCCTAATTTTGCCACTTTCTCTGGCGAAGATAGCAGAACTAAGATGGAACATATCAGTCGGTTCACCACCCAGTGTGGCAAGCTATTAAACCATGGCTATTACAAGTTTAGGCTCTTCCCAAATTCACCGAGGAGACAAGCCTTCACATGGTACACTAACTTACCACCCAATTCGGTCCACACTTAGGCAGAAAATGGTGAACCAGTCTTAAACTCATTTCGTCTACGTTGACCTCGGAGTCTTGATCGATGACTTAGCTAGGTTAAAACAACCGAAAGAGACAGCTAAACAATTTAGTATGAGGTTCAAATGAGCGAAATCTCGATGCCTAATTGGTCTTCCTAAAATCGAGTTTGTGAGATTGGCCCAAGATGACCTTGATTTCAAGCTAAGAAAGAAATTTGAAGGGATGATCTTCTTTGACTTGTTTAAAATCTTTAAGAGGGCTACTCGATATGAGAGCATCCTCAGAGACGAAAAATATAAAAGGAATGCTTCGTATGAAATCTATTATCAAGACCCCAAATATGGAATCGATTTAGTTGAGTTTGTTGGCCATAAGCCGTATAAATGTGAGGCTCTAGTAAAAGACAGTCTAGGCTCAAGACTCTAACAGGATGACATCAGATGTTAAAAGTTACTCTTTTGACTTGACTTGAGCAAATTAAATCTTTGATTTATTACTCGAGGCTAAGCAGATTAAACTAGTCAGCAAACATAAGATTCCTTCCATTAATGAGCTTCAAGGAAGGAGTACTGCGAATGACATAATTTCTACACTTGCTCCACCAACAGCTATGCTATGTTTAGAAATGTTATTCAAGAAAGGATCAATAAGAAATTTCTACGCTTCCCCAATGAGCCTGAAGCAATGGAAGTTGATACCAACCCATTTTCTAAATTGGTTGATGTCGATATGGCCACAATCCAATTGACATCTTCGAGCCAGAAACATGCAATGTTAGATCATCCAAGTAATGTCTCTACTAACCTCCAATACTTATGTGGCAGACACATATGACCTCAAAACAAGAGGTCAGTCGAGTTAGCCCACGAATAGGTGTTGAGTAGCTTGAAGGAAAGAATGCAAAAAACAAACTGAAGTGAGGCATGTGTTTCAACAAAGCCTAGGCTCGACCCCCTTGTTAAACAAAAAATCAAGGTAGTTTCATGCAAACAAATTTTACAACGTCCAGTACCTAAGGTGGAAGAGGACAGGTAGGAACTAGAGGACTTCTGCTTATGCGATTGGTGTGGCCTTATTATGGCCAAGTGCATGGTTGTTGTGTAAATTTACAAGTAGGTCAAAGCAAAGGCCCAAGACAAGAGCGGGCAACGACTTGTTAGAACATAAACACAAGTCGAAAGGAGCTAACACCCTAGCTATGTTCCAGCTAGTGGCTCACAAAGGGAGATCAGGCCAGTAGCGTCGAGATCTGACTGCCACCCCAACAAATGGGCCAAGGACATGGGTGAATACATTCAAAAGCCATGGTTGCCACGGCCACACCAGCAAGGCCTAGTTTAGGAAGAAAATAGGAAACCTCAAATGGTCAAGCCGCCCAGAGCTGATCCATAGGTTGGTTACACTAACTTTTCCTACCTAAAAGCCTCACCAGAGGAGAAGGCCAATGTTTTAAGTATGGTGATAACCTAGATTTCCCAAACATGACCCGAACTGAAAAATAGAGGTGGCTACGACAACAAGCTCTTCACTAGAAGGAACAAATGCATAGGACTAGGGGGGAGGAGCTTGACGTGAAGCCTGAGGAGGTCAAGGATTCTTAAGAAGAACCAAAACCCATCGAGAGGTTAAACAAGGAAGCGAAAATGCATGTCGAACTTAGTGAGGTGAAGCAGGATCACAAAAGTCTAGAAAGTGGATACTTCCCCATGCTAGACATAAATAATAATTAGGAGCCGAGGGTAATCTAGATCTTGATTGGTAGAACCGAAATAAAGGTGAGAAAACGCAAGACAACTTAGTCAAATACAAGCAATATGGAGGTTGATGTGAAGCAGCCACCAAAACATGAATAAAGTAGTATCACCTTCGATCAACCCTCTAGAAATATGACACAATACTTAAAACCTATAAATACACATATATAAAGGTCTGTATGGAAGGCAGACCTATGAAACGAGTGTTGGTAGACAATGGGGCTACTGTGAACATCTTTCCCTACTCCATGCTTAGAAAACTGTCAAAGATGGATAACGATCTAGTCCCCATAAATGTTTCTATCTATGTGTTTTCATGAAATTCTACCAAAACCAAAGGGGTTTTCCTCGTTGAGTTAAAGGTTAGCAGCAAGGTAGTAGTCTCTGCCTTCTTCGTGGTAGATACTATGTCAAGTTACAATACTCTTCTAGGAAGAGATTGGATTCACTCGAATTGGTGTGTCCCTTATTCCTTACACCAACTTCTTTTTTGGAACAATAACAATAGTGTCTAAGTCGTTTATACAGATGAAATCCATTCATGGCTTCTACCAACAATATTAAGGCCCAGTTGTATGACAATCAAGTTGAAACTGTAAAATTGCTCGGCATAAACCAAGAAAAACCTACCAAGGTATCAATGCTCAAATATGAGCCCACACTAATTGAGGGGTTCGAAGAAATGTGTAAGAAGCTAGCCAAGCCCTACCTACTAGATGGGCCACCAGAAGAGAGCTCACTCGATGACAGTTTAAATGATGAGTAATCACTCATCTTTAGGATGCAAAATGGTCATTTGAATGGCCATGAAGAGATTGTTAGGATACTTGATAGAAAGAAAAGTTGAAATGTACTTTGCTGAGTGTGCTACCACTTAAGATACCTCTAGATCAGGGTTTAGAAGAATTGGGAATTGCATTAGTTAAGTTTGATGACCTGAAGGTTGAAGTGGCTCTGATACCACATAAAGGAAGTTTACCATTCTTGAACATAGAAATTAGTAAAGTTCATTAAACAACCACATATTTACATATGCTTTCCCATGAT
>JAOXJP010233116.1:0-10366 GCA_025762735.1 Platanus orientalis | reverse complement strand
TGAAATGATGCTTGACAATATAAATGAAGAATGTATAAACACATACCACAAGCAATCACATATGAACACAAGATGTATAGTGGCTTGACACAATGGCCTACATCCATTGTCAAAAAGCTTAACTATTTAATTTTATTAAGATTGAAGTCAATAAAATCAAGGATAAAATTAGCAAAATCCTAGTCTACTTGCCAATGCAAGCTACACCCGGTGTCTCTGGCGGGTGTGGTCTAAAGTCTACTCTTCCGAAGTCTTTGGCTGAAGAGATTTGGGTACACACTACCGGTGTCTCTGACAATAGTGCCAATTCTCCCAGTGTCTCAGGCGGGAGAGGTCTCAAAACTTTAACAAAAGTTTAAAAGGTAAGGATTACCTCTATGTGGTTGATGTTGTCTTGATCACACAACTTGGGGTTGCTCCTCCTTGAGCTTGGCTATTGATCCCCAATTGCTTTTTAGTTGGCTCTTCAATTTAGAGAGCCACACTTGATGGGCAGCTCCTTTCTTTTAGCACAGTATGCCTTACAAGCCCACCTTTGTTCTTAAGGGTTTACACAAACCTTGGTTTCTTCAACTTAAGTATTTGTCTTGGTTGGAGCAAGGTGGAAGAGGGGAATGGTCCTTCTTGGGTAAAGATTTACCTATCTAAGTTTGGAGAGACTTTTTCAAGAATGAGGAGTTGAATCTCTCTATATTTTTCCAATTTTTAGAGCAAGAATGTTGTAGATTATTTTTCAAGATCATGAGTTGTTCAAAGGGTACTCAAACCCTTATATTATGGATGAAAATAATCCATGTCCATTGGATTAGAACTTCCCCAAACAGTCAAGTGATCTAGACCATTGATTGCCAATGGATTTTTGAAGTTCAGACCGTTATACAGTGTTTCTGCTATTTTGGATCGATCCAAATGTAAAAAACACTCAGAAACAGCAACCCGAGAATTGCTAGATTGATCTAAACCATTTGATTCAAAGTGGCTCGATCCTGGATCGATCCAAATTCTTTATAATTCCTTTTTAGGTATTGGGAATGTTACATATGACTTTGAATCGTCCCCCCATGACTCAGGAAGGTCTGTTGACCTTGGGAAACCCGACATGGGACCTTGATTCACCTCGACTACCATACAATACCTGATTTACCTTGTGTAGGCTTGGAATGGATCATGAATCCTTCGGGATGACATGCTGATTCTCGGATTGATCTCTTGAGGCTTTCTTGATGCACGATGATGATCTTCATGTAGCTTTGACTCAAGGACCACCTAGACTTTAGCAAGACTCAATTCATCTCCTAGTCTATATATCACATGTATTTTACCGACTCATGGAATTTACAATATATTTTATTTACATGTAAGAGCATGAGTGGAGGTTGCTTCTACATAGGAAACAATATTTTCTCCTGAAATAGCAGGAAACAAAACTTCATCTCACTATCAACTGTCGAGGCTGAGTACATTGTAGCTGGTAGTGGATGCACCGAACTCTTCAAGATTATGACTTAGAGCAAGGCACCATGAGTCTATTTATAGATAACAATAGTGTCATTGACATCTCCAAGAATCCTATCCAACATCCTAGGACAAAGCACATTGACATAAGACACCATTTCATCTGTTAATTGGTGGAAGAAAAGGCCGTATCCTTGGATTATGTCAAGACCGAAGATCAATTAGTAGACATTCTAACAAAACCTCTTGATTCCAAGCAGTTTGAGCATCTTTGGAGTGCCATAAGTTTATGCACCATTTAGAGGATCATATGTGATTCTCCTAAGGTCATGGTGTCATGTGGGGATAGTCATAGAAGTGGGCATGCATGGGGAAAAGAGTGGTAGTGAGTAGGGGGATCCCACTTCAGAAAAAAAGATTAAAAATCCAAAAAAAAATCCATACTCGAAATCGATTTCGCAGTTTGAAATCGGTTTCGCCCCAAACCAATTGTGAAACCCACAATCGATTTGGCCTAAATCGGTTGGGAAACCTGCAATTAATTTTAAGGGAAATTCTATCCAAAATTTTGCATGAGATTTTAAAAGGAGAAAACCATTCGTTTTCCCTCATTTTTGCTTCAAACGGATGACGATTATGCCATGGGTCACACAGGGACATAAAGATAGGGTTTTCAAGTTAGTACGCCTGATCTCAGGATGTACGCTTGAACTTCTTGTATGCCTGATATTTCACAAGAGTGAAAGTTCAGGTGTGTAGTTCATATGGACCCCACTAAAGCTTCTAGAGAGGTATGAGGCCTATGACAACCATCTTAGTAGTTTTAGGGGTCTTTTTGGAATTTAGGTCACTTCTGGACACATGGGGAAAGAGGATGCATGTGTTCAGGATGGTACAACTGATCTCAGGCTATACGTCTAATCTTCAGGTATGCTTGATCTTTCAGAGCAGTGAAAGTTCAGGTGTATTGGTTTTGAGTTAGAAAATAACAACTTGTTTTTTGAGATTTTGGGCCACCAAGGGAAGTCCCTTGGGCCTGGAATTTTTCAGGGGATCAGGCCACTATCCCAGAAGGTCCTTTGAGAAATCCCAACCTCATCATATAAGGGGAAACCCCACTTTGAATTTCTCAAAGTGAGTGGGTTATGTGTAAGTTAGTGTAGAACTTTACAAAATTTGTGGATAGTGAGCCCATTCCGGGAGTTATACTCATGGGGTTGGACCCAAATTTGGTAGAGAACAATCATAGGATGTCATGAAGCTGCTGTATAAATTTGAGAGTAAAAAAGTATGTACATAGAAAGTTATTTAGCAAACAAGCTATATGACCAGATAGAGAGCATAATAGAGGCAGTAGAAAATTAATTCAAACAAAATTCTAGTAAAATGCCAAAAATGAAATAAAATGGAATAAAAAATTAAATAAAGCATATAAATTAGTTATATAATAAATAAAAAAGAACAAAGTAGAAACAAGAAATACAACCTAAATTAAAATTCGGACACCCCACTTAACTCAAACTGTGAAGTGTAGAAACACTTCAAATCAATGAGCAAGTGGGGACCATTTTGGGGGTCAAATCAAATCCAACGCTTGTGAAGAAAATTGGTGGGTGAGTAGGTAACTATATCAGTGACCTACCATATAAATTTGAGACCTTAACTCTCTGTATGGAGAGAATTATGGCCTCTGCACCTCTAACTGGTCAGAAAAATTCATTAAAAGGGGCTTTCAATAGAGTTCTTTGGGGTCAATTGCAGTGATATAAGGGGTTCTAAACTTTGAAAAAGAAAAAGGGTGGAGTACTTACCTCAAAATCAAAGCTTTCCCTCCATTTTCTTTCTTTCTCTCTCTTTCCTTTCCTTTCCTTTCTTTCTTTCTTTTCTCTTTGAAATTAATTTCTTCTTTTTGGAATCCTCCCCCTCCTTTGGCACAAAATTCCTTTTATTTATAGAGTCTTGGGAGTGATATTAAGGGTTGGGATCTAATCTTAGGAGATGGGAGGTGGATGGCTAGGATTACATAGAGTGGGGAGAAAGGCTCCCTTCCCATTGGTGGGTTTAGTTGGGGTAGGGATTTAGGCTCAAGTGGGGGTGTGGGAGGCAAAGTAGGGATTTGGATTTAGGATATTTAGAAGTTTTGATATCATATGGGGAGTATAGGGGTGCATGGGATCAATGATGAGATGGTAAAACTTAGGGAGCACATAAATTCATTGATTGGTTAGAAGCATCTAAGGGATAAGGGTGTTGGTGCTAAATCTAGGGCCATATGGGAGCAACATGGGTATTTGTAATTAGGATATTTGAATCCTAGAAGCAGTGTATGGGGTGCATGGGATGAATGGTGGGGATTAATACTTGGGGAACACGCCATCTTCATTGATTGGTTGGTAGCCATCAATGGTCTAAAGTGCATGTGTTAAATCTAAGGCCATATGGGAGCAACATGGGTTTTTAAAATTAGGATATTTGAATCCTAGAAGGGGTGCATGGGGTGTATAGGATCAATGGCTAGGATTAATACTTGGGGAACACCCCATCTTCATTGATTGGTTGGAAGCAATCAAGGGCCATAAGTGCATGTGTCAAATCTAGGGCTAGATTGCATAAACATGAATATTTGAAATTGATCTTAAAGAGGGTACATGGGGTGTACAAGATGGATTCTCATCTAAGGGTGATGACTTAATGCTCTTAATGTGAATGTATTAATGAGCTAAAATCCAAAAAGGATGACCTCATTAATCCCAAATGTATTAATTACATGAAAAATTGTCTTTTTTATCGACTACCATGCTTTTTGGGTTCTTGTGCTTGGAAATGTACAAACTCAATGTCTGTTTTGGAAGTCTTGGGCATTCTGGTCGCAATGAATCAGTCGGGAACGAATTACGATAAGGTTAAGGAGGTGAAATCAGTGTTTTATTGGTGTTAAAATGCTCTCAGAAAATATGAAAATGGAAGATGGTAAAATTGATCTTTGGTTTCTTCAGATGGAAGATGCTCCTCATCTTTTGTGAGCCACAAGCTCTGACTGCTCTGAATTCTGATACTCGGGCAGGAAATAGGGCTCAAAACCCTCTTTAGACAGTCAGAGAAATCCTGGCTGAAAATTTCAGTGTGGGAACCCTAATTTTCTGTGGAAATTGTGGTTTAGGTTTTATTTAAGCGTAGAGAGTTTGGAGCCTATAGGAGCTGACAGCTCATCCAACAGATTCCCTGCCAGTTACCGAGGATTTTTTGAAGGAGGGTCGCTTGAAGGTTCAGAGCACCGATAGCTCCCTAAAGACTGATGAGATTGAGTTAGTGTTTATTGGAGAATGCCCTTGGTCTAAGGTCTTTGAAGGCAGGACAAAAATAGAGAAAATGGATCTGACCTTGCCTAATTCCGAGTTCAAAAGAGTTCTCGAGTGTTCAGTAAGTGCCAATATACAAACAACTGAGTCCTGGCCTGACTTGAGTGAAAGGTGATGAATAAGGTTGTGCAAATTGCTAAGGTGGGTGCGGGAGATGAGATTTTGAAGGTCTCAGAGTCGTCGAGAGATGGCCACTGATAGACTGGGATTTGGACATTCAGTGAATTTTTGAGACTTGGATGAGTATGTGACACTTGGCCTTAAAATAAGTATTTATTTTTCGAGCATTTGAGGGAATCTGAGCCTATAAGTTCCATAAAAGTTCGTGTTCTTTAGAGGGTTTATCAAAGGCCTTACGAATTTGGAGAGATGGGCACCGACTGATCATGATTTGGATGTACTAGGAACATTCTAGTCCAAAAGACAACAAATGGGGCCAGAACTGATTTAGGGAAGATTCGAAATATTGAAAGTATTCAAGATTTTTGGATTTCCAAGTTTGGTGAAATGACTTTCAAAGATATTGTAGGAATAGAGAGATGGGCACCGGCCTTGCTGAATTCAGAAGTTGGATGAATCTTTGAGAGCTTTTTAAAGGTCGTTTCCTAGCCAGGGTTTTCATAGGTTAAGAAATTGGCAGTTGCCAGTCTCAGAGAATACCTGTTCTGCAATGAGTTTCTCAAAAGGGGTAGAGATTGGGGTGTGCAGGATCTAATTTGACACCATTTAGGTAACAGATGAAGCTTTGGGGATCTTTTGAAGGTCCAAGGATAAGCCTTGGAGGCCAAAAGGGTAAAATGATAATTTTCCTCTTTTGAAAGCGAAAGGGTAAAATGGTAATTTTTTTATTTTGAAGAAAAAGGATAAAATGGTTACTTTCCACTTGTGATGCTTCGTTGTGTGAAGGCTTATGGAGGTTGGAGAATCTTGAAGGCAATGTGTACAATTATAGTTTTTTGCTTTTGTGGGCAAAAGGGTAAAATGGTAATTTTTCTGCTTGTGATGCTTCGTTGTGGGAAGACTTATAAAGGCTGAAAATGTTGAAGGCAATGTGTTTGGTAGTCTTAACTGTGGACCCTCATAGTTCCATTAACACTTCTAGAAGAATTAGGGTTTGACCAAAAATGGTGTATTTGCGTTGACCCACTGCATGTGGTATAATATGGATGATGTTTTTGCAACTGAAATATCTGGGTAAAACTTCTTAAGAGATGCCTTACCTCCTAGAGTCCATTTTTCTCTCCCTAAACTAGGGTTGCCTAAGGTCTTGATGCCTAAGTGCTGTTTTGACGTCCTTTCATTCCATTAAATGACCCGAGTCAAAATTTAAGTGTTGACACCTCCTGTTCAGATTGAACAATAGGGAGTGCCCAAATTTTAATTTTGATTACAAAATGTTTTTTTGATTGATTCTCGTTCTATATACTAGCCAACTAATTTACACAATTAGATTAATTTTTGTAGTCCATTTTAATTATTTCGGATTAAAATTCTGCTAATATTGGTCTGTGTTAAATTTAGTCATTCATCTTTTTTTCTTAATAACTTATTGTGTATATATCATTTTGCTCTCAAATTTTTATAGTAGCTTCATAACATGATGTTCTTGTTCTTCACCAAATTTGGGCCCAATACCATGTGTATAACTCTAGAAATGGGCCCCACAATCTGTTGTTTTTGTCAAATTCTGTATTGAGCTATGCCTAACCCACACCTTAAAAAATTCCAAAAGGGGTCCACCCTTGTCCAATAGAACTAAAATTTTATAGAGAGTTCACTAAGATGATAACCAGACTCTACAAAATTCCAGGTCTATTGGACGATTTTTGGTGGCTCAAAATCCTAAAAAATAGGCTGCTAGTTTCTGACTTAGAACCAGTACGCCTGAACTCCCACTTCCATGGACTTCATACGTACTTAAAATTCAGGCGTATAGCCTATTTCTGGTGTATCATAAAACTATGTTCATTATACCTTGTTGGAAAGATCTTTC
The DNA here is from genome assembly GCA_025762735.1 of Platanus orientalis. NCBI lineage: Eukaryota > Viridiplantae > Streptophyta > Magnoliopsida > Proteales > Platanaceae > Platanus > Platanus orientalis. The sequence continues at coordinate 3,559 of JAOXJP010233116.1, read as the reverse complement.
TCTTAGCTTTCCAAAGAGACCGACACGCTCAATTCCAAGTTGTGTAGAGAGAGATATGTCCATTTGAGTGTTGACTATCCAGCATTTGCCTGAATTTTAATCTAGTTAAAATTCAGGCATACAGCCTGAGATCAGGTGTACTAACCTAAAAACCCTATCTTTCTGTTCCTATATACCCCATAATATGAATAGACCCATAGACTCCTGGAAACCCTTAATGAAAGATTTCTAGACCCTTAGTTTTTCTGAAATGACAAAGTGGGGTCTATCTGGGATAGTACACCTGAAATCACTTCATTGTAAAGATCAGGCGTACACATGAAGATCAAGCGTACTGATTGAGAAATTATAATATTGCCCTTTTCTGATAAATCAAACGGTGGAAGGAAACTCCACAAGTCCATAAACTTAGGAAACCCTTGTTCCAACATCCAAAACTCTTATAACATTTGAACATAGATTGGGCCCAATACTCAACACTTGAATTTTACCTGGGAGATAATGCTGGTGTCATAGCTGCTACGTCAGTGCCATCCAACTAAGTAACCAGACCCAACCATTGACTTTTAATCCTTCCCGACTTTTCACAAGTCTCCACCCTACCCTAAGGGTCATGTCGTACTAGATCATGACCCAAAGACCCTGGGACTTAGCCATAGCCCAACTAGATCCTTAAAACACTTAAATTGGTATAACATAGTCTTGACCCCCTTTTACTAACACATTTCAGCAGTAGGGAGTACTCTATATGTATATAAAAACCCTAAAATGAACCTGCCCTAAACCAATCTCACAGTCAAACATAACTACCGAGACTTACAAACACTCAAAACTACATGCAGTTTGATCCCGACAAAACCACAGAAACACAGAACCATATAAGATCAGGTATATAGGTAGCCAGAGACTATGTCTCAGGTGCGACTACAATGATCACACCACAGGGGTGGCCCAGACCAATAAAAATAAAATAAACACATACACACACTGTGTACATATCACACTTAAAATCCTAACACATGTCACATAAGTTTTGTACATACATAGGACCAATAAAATACACATATGTCGATCTGATCATTGATACAACTTTAGAAAGACACCAATGAAAATGTAAAAAAAAAAATCTAAAAGTGAAACTTACACTTTTGGATAGACATAGAAGTCTAGATTCTTAAAGACAATTTACTAAGCAAAGAAAAAAAAATAGTTAAAGACATAACAATTTCTAAAACTGTCCCAAATGAATGGCACAACTTCGTAAGTCAATATATATATCAATCATGTAGGAATCACCCTATAAATAATATATGCTTGGAAAGATTTATGAGTCTACTTTCCAATGCGAGAAACGATGAGTGAATTAAAGTTTCTTAGAAAAAGTTATGACAATTTTCCCAAAAACGTCATTCAAATCACGTTTTAAACGGTATACCCACTTACAACCGATTACTCTTTGATTAGGATGATGAGGCACTAGAACCCATGTACCCTAATGAACAAGTGCTCTATATTCTTCAGTCATAGCAGCTCTCCAACTGTTTAACTTAAAAGCTTCTTTGAATGAACACAGTTCTGTTTCAACAGTGGGCTGAACATTTGGAGACCAGAGTTTCTTTAGTTTAGTAATACCGAGCTCTGATCTTGTGATCATCGAGTGAGAGTTAATATTGGAGAATACTGTGTGAGAGTGTGAGACAATATCTGATTGGGTTGTAGAAACATGAGTATTTGGGCATGAACTGAGTGAGCCAGGTTGTGTATCATCATCAGTTGGGTTTTCATGTAAGGAAGGCGGTGAGGTTCATGAAGCATCTAATGGTTCACATGAGTGAGTCGATACTAATGGCATAGAGGACATATTTGAATTTCCATTATTATGCACATGAGGAGTAAGGTCAATATTTTGATTCAAATCTAATGGTGAATTTTGGTTAGAAGTATCTGACGACTGAAAAATATTAGACGATTGTCTTAATGGTGTCACACGACCGGAGGAAGCAGGTTCATGAGAGGAAAGATCAGACGGTTTAGATGAGTTGGGTTGACTGGTTGAAGAATTAAATGGAAGACCTTCAGGCTACACATGATGGTTGGTGATTAAAGACCGATTTGAAAGTGGTATATGATTAATGGAATTAGTATTGATAGTATGCCCTGAAGGAAACAAGGTGTTTGGATCAAGGCCGAGAATAGGGGAAGTGGGTTCGGTAAAAGGTTTGGGTGAGGATTCAGAAAACGGAAACTCTGTTTCCCTGAAAACCACATGCCTGCTTATATAGACTTTACCCGACATGGGATTAAGGCATCTATAGCCTTTGGTGGGTGTGGAGTAGCCGACGAATACACACCTGATGGAGCGTGGTTGTAGGTTACTTGTCGTATACGGCTTGAGCCAAGAGAAGCACGCACTACCAAAGACTCTAAGGAAGCCATAATCTGGTTCATTTCCAAACTGCTTGACATGAGGTGAGATGCCTTGCAGAACCGGTGTAGGTAATTTGTTAATCAAGTAGATAGCCATGAGTGTGGCTTCTCCCCAAAAATGTAATGGCAATGAGGCCGTGTGTAATAAAGCAACCATAGTTTCAACAACATGCCTATTTTTCCTTTCGACTACACCGTTTTGTGTAGGCGTATGGGGACATGTCACCTGATGCACAATACCACTAACAGAAAATAGAGATGCAAAACGATTATTAACAAATTCCCCTCCTCCATCAATTCTAACTTTTTTGATGGTGGAGGACAGGAGATTCTCAACCTGAGTTTTAAACGTGCAAAATATGTCAAAGGCATCAGATTTATTCTTTAAGAGAAAAACCCATTAAAATCTAGAATAGTCATATATTATTAGGAGATAAAACTTGAACCCAGAGGGAGTAGAAACCAAAGAGGGTCCCCATAAATCCATGTGGATCAACTGTAAAGGAGAAGTAGTAATAGAACAAGAAACGGGTAATGGTTGTCTGTAAATCTTAGAGACGTCACAATTATTACAAGATTTTGAAAAAGGTAAAGACACTTGATATTTTGAAAATAGAATGAAGGACTCTGGCACCCGGATGACCGAGTTTTCTGTGCCAAATAGAAGTGGTGGTTCTTCCACTGTGAAAAGCTAAGGGATAATGTCCAAAAGTAGAGCTCAAAAGTTGGTAGACTCCATTCTTACTAAAGCCGCGATGGATCAGTTGCTTCATGGACTTGTCCTGAATAGTATAGGATTTATCATCAAAAGAAAAAATACAATTTTTATCTTTTGCGAGTTGCTGAACTGACAAAAGATTAGCAGAGATATTGGGTACATGAAGAATGTTGTTGAGTTTAAGATGAAGAGGAGGTTTAGAGATTATACCGGTGCCAACGTTGTGAATAGGGAGATTCTGTCCACTGCCTACTGTGACTTTCATGGAGCCATCATACGGACAATGAAGCGACAGGTTATTTATATCCGCTATAATGTGATTACTGGCTCCTGTGTCTAGGAACCTGTTCGGATCGAGGTTGTTGGAGACTTGCATATTGTTGTGCATCTGAGATCTATGGCACGATTGAGCAT
>JAOXJP010233115.1:0-10366 GCA_025762735.1 Platanus orientalis | reverse complement strand
GCCAAGACACAGGGGGGGAATCAATTCACTTTTGGAGATGTCACTTCACCCCCAAAAGTGAATTGATTCCCCCCCTCTGCCTCGGCCTTCATGTCGCAGAGGGGGGGCGTCGCAGACGATATTAGGCCATTTAAAAGAAGCACCAAATTCAAAAAAGCATCATGTGTTAGCTTGTGTGGGCACACCAGGGGACAAACGAATTTGGGTGTAGGAGATCCTTATCCTTCTTCAAAAATACAAATACAAATAAAAACTTGCATATAAGGATGTTCTGTTCAGGATGTATACCCCCCGTGAGGTGGCGAACTGTACATCCTGGACAGAACATCCTGGCTCTATAATTAACTAAAATTTCCTGTATTGTCCATTGTATTCACTTCATCTCCTCTTGTTAAGCAGGGAAAGTGCTACTGCTTAAGCAGTACTTGATCAGAGCTACAACCTTCATCCCCTAAGAGAAGCCAGCAAGAACCGTTGCAACTTACAAAACTGAATGAGATTATCTCTCATACGTTCTTCAACAAAATGAACAGATTAAATTTGAATCACAAAATCTAGGTCCCTTGTGACCACCCAATTAACCGTGCTCTTTTTAGCCTGTTAAAACAAATCACGTTCTTTTTGGAAGATCAAGCAAAAGAGGTAAAGAAAATCCAAGAAACATAAACGGGCACAATTCACTATCAAACACCAATAAAAGGACGAAATGAATCTAAGAACCGGAGATTTGGTCACAGCTAGGTGAGCACAGTGTTTGTAATATACTTTGTTTTCAAAGAACTTGAGGTGAGGTGTAACAATGGTTGTAATGTCAGCCAACATTCATATTAATGAAAATCTATATTTTCCTCCCTTCTTTCCTTTCTTTTTTAAATTATGTATTGTTTTATTGATTTACAATTTATGTAACAAAGACTTAGTCTGAGTTCTATTGTCTCAATAATGGTTGATAGGGAAGACCATATTGAGAGCCTTGTGAATAGACGCTGATAGTCTACTGGGACCTGGCCCTAGGTAGTGTGACCCCGGGAGTTCCAAAGAACCTTAGCCCAGAACCTTTCCATCAAGGCCCTCGACAAATGAGCTAAGAGATTCCCTCAGTCCCCGGCTCTGGGTCTCCCATCAATAACCTCGGCCAACAGTCCTAGTACCCGAGGCCTAAAAGGCCATTCGAGCCTCTGAGAACCAAAGATCACCCGATCCACTAAGGCATGACCGCCCGACTACTTCATCGGAATGCTAATACCACCTGAGACCCTAACTACTCAATTTAAGGATAAACATGATCTGGAAATTGTTATGCGAATGACATGATCTCCGCAACAGACCTGCCAATCCTGAAAAAAGGATAGACGTGGCAGAAGGAAATATACCCAAAAATGTGGGAGACAGTAACAAGCAAGAACGTGGGGGGTAGCGATGTATGAGAGCAGCAGAAAAAAAATGACAGGCAAGCTTCGCTATAAAACACCCTAATCTGAGCCTATAAATACATATACCAATTCGCCACTCAGATATGAGATTTTGAAAACCCTAATAAGAGAGAGCTCCTTCTATAGCCCCCTGATCTCTCTGACTTGATCATCGAAGAGCTGGAAGCCGGCACCCCACTGGCACTAGCTCCCTGATCTTCTATTATCTCATGTGTACATGAAGCATCCTGCCAAGGACTTGGGTAGATCTTGGACTATCTGGTTGGTATAAAGGGAGGCCCCTCTTCTGATACGCCATTAATTGGCGCCATTTGTGGGAACTTCTGTGATTTCGACAAAGTTAAAAGGTCCATATGATAGAGACCAGGTCTATGGCGGCTCAACAAGACCAAAGTGTCAGAGCTGATGGGTTAGAAGCCTTTGTCTCCGATGGAGCACATCTAGAAACTCCAAGGGTAGAAGTACTTGAACGACGGATCCAGGGATTGACGGCCAGCGTGCAACTGTTGATGGAGCAAAACTGGTAAATCATGCAAGAGTTACGAGGCTGTCAAGAAGCACCTGGTGGTAGTGCCACGGGATGGCCAGGGCCTCGCATCCCTCTAGCTGTAAGTCACAACCAGGGACAAGAGGATGAGGCCATCAACGTCACGGCTTCTTATTTTCGAGGCACCAATCACCACAAAGAGAAGGCTCATGTCCCAATCTTCTGGGAGGAGAAAATGGAGGACATGAGGAAGGAGATGGCATCGATGAGGGAGGCGCTGAAAGATAAAACCCTAGCTACCATCGACGAGCTCATCTAGATAACAGATCATCCTTTTACCATAGAGGTAATGGCTAGGCCCCTCCCTGACAAGTTTAAGCCGCTACAAATGGAAATGTTTGACGGGGGCAAGGACCCCTTGGATCACTTGGAGGCCTACAAGACATACATGAGCCTCCAGGCAGCACCTGATGAGATAATGTGTCGGGCATTCCCAACCACGATCAAGGGACCTGCCAGGGTTTGGTTTAGCCGACTAAAGCCTAGAAGCATATTAGATTTCATGGATTTAAGTTGACAATTTGTTGACTACTTTATCGGCAGCCAGAGGCACGGGAAGCCCGCAACCCACCTCTTGAACATTAAATAGAACAAAGGGGAGTCATTACGGGACTATATGTCCTAATTCAACAAAGAGACCCTACAAGTCGATGATGCTGACGAAAGGATAATTTTGGCAACCCTGATGGTGAGACTAATGCCCTCCAAGTTTCTATTCTCTTTATCCAAGAATCCCCCGACCTGGATAGCCGACCTCATGGTAAAGGCGCAGTAGCATATGAAGGCTAAAGATACCCTCAACGCCAAGCGAGAACAAGACATCGGGTCCAGTCTGCAGCATGACAAAAGGAGGAGGGAATAGCAACAGCCATTCTGGGAGGACCGAGTTACTTGAGGAAGAGAAGGCGGCAGAGGTCACGAGACCAGACCACAAGTCAACCTTCCCCCAAGTAAGTTTTAGAACTACACCCCTCTTAATGCACCTATGGAATAGGTATTTTCCCACATCAGAGATGACCCAAGTGTCAAATGGTGTAAGAGAATCCGTGCCCCACTAGAGAAAAGGAGTCATAACAAGTACTATAGCTTTCATCAGGACCATGGCCATGACACCGTCTGTTTTGATTTAAAGAAGCAGATAGAAGTCTTAATCCAGTAAGACCGGTTACAGAGGTTTATCGTAGGGCAACAGTAGGTTAGACTCGAGAACATCCATCGAGACCCTCCAACTCGAAAAGAAAGAAGACCTGAAGGGCCAATTGGGGAGATAAGGGTAATAGCCGAGGGCTTCGCAGGAGGAGAAGAGTCCATCTCAGCAAGGAGGTCATATGTGAGGCAGATCCGTGCAGAAAGGGATCAACAACTTATAATGACAGAAAGGCCAATGAAGCAACTCAAATCGGGGGACCCGCCCATTACCTTCTCGGCAGAGGATGCCTAGGGGATGAGTCACCCGCATGACGACCCTTTGGTGGTAACATTTGTCATTTTGAATTACCTCACTCATCACATCCTTATTGACAATGGAAGTTCAACATACATTTTGTACCTCTCTCCTTTTGACCAAATGGGAATTGGGTGAGATAAACTCAAGCCCATCCAAATGTCGTTTGTGAGATTCACAGGTGACTAGTTGCTCCCTCTAGGAACAGTCAGTTTACCTGTCACAACCAGTATAGGAGAACGTTAGACGACTCGAGTGGTAGATTTTTTGGTGGTTAACAGCCCCTCAGCCTATAATGCAATACTTAGAAGGCATGCATTGAACCAACTAAGGATAGTCACATCAACGTATCATCTATTGATGCGCTTCCCGATGGATAAGAGAATCAAAGAAGTTAAAGGGGATCAAGTCGCGTCTAGGGAATGCTACATGGCTTCACTTAAAGGAGAACCGGCCCCTATAGAGAACATGTCAATCGACAGCCTATAGGTTCGAGATGAGAGGACCCGAGTAGTAACTGAACTAGGAGGAGAGTTGGAAGACATTATCCTTAACCCCAACGTGCCAGATGGAATAACCTGGGTGAGGTTAGACCTATCGGGAGAATTCAAGGCTTGGCTACGAGACTTCATTATCAAGAATCGGGATGTATTTGCTTGGACACATGAGGACATGCTGGGAATAGATCCCCGGGTGACTGTACATAGGTTGAATGTGGACCTAACCTTGAGGCCCATCAAATAGAAGAAGAGAAATTTCACCCTAAAACGCAACCAGGCAATTGCAAAAGAGGTAGAGAAGTTACTGGTGGCTAGTTTTATGAGGAAAGTCTATTACCCCGACTAGCTAGCAAACATGGTGATGGTTCAGAAGCCGAGTGAAAAATGACGAATGTGTGTTGACTTCACTGACCTAAACAAAGTGTGCCCAAAGGACAGTTTTCCGCTCCTGAGGATCGACACCCTGGTGAACTCAACAGCCAGCCACCAAATCCTTAGCTTCATGGATGCCTTCTCGGGGTATAATCATATTAAGATGTATGAGCCCGATTAAAAGAAAACCGCTTTCATCACTGACCGAGGGCTCTACTGTTATTGAGTCATGCCATTCGGACTGAATAATGCTGGGACAACTTACCAGAGACTGGTCAACGAGATGTTTAATGGCCAAATCAGAAGGAACGTTGAGGTAAATGTAGACGACATGTTGGTGAAGAGTCTTCAAGCCGAGAGCACCTGTTAAACTTAAATGAGACCTTCCAAACCTTGAGAAAGCATAAAATAAAGCTTAATCCTAGCAAGTGCACTTTCAAGGTGTCAGTCGGGAGATTCCTAGGGTTCATGGTGTCCCCAAGATGGATAGAGGCCAATCCTAATAAAGTAAAAGCGAACCTCGACATGCAGGCGCCCAGAAACACGAAGGAAGTTCAGCGCCTAGCCGGCAGGATTATTGCTATGAGCTAATTCATCTCTCGAGCCACCGATAAATGCTCACCCTTTTTTTCCCTGCTAAGGAAGGCCTTCCATTGGGATGAGGAGTACGACAGGGCCTTCCGCGAGCTTAAGAACCACCTCAGCCACTTGCCCGTGATCAATCAGCTGAAGTAAGGGGAGGTGCTCTATGTATACCTATAAATATCAGAAATGGCATTAAGCTCGGTGTTGATAAGGGAAGAGGCTGGGGTACAAGCGCTCGTGTACTACACTAGCAGAGCCTTTAGGGGGCAGAGGAAAAGTACTTGAGGTCAGAAAAGATGGCCTTTGCTTTGGTCGTCACTACTCAACGACTGAGACCCTATTTCTAGGCCCACACCATCCGGGTCCTAATGGATCAACCGCTCAAGACAATATTGCACAAGCCTGAGACCTCGGGACAGCTAGTGAAGTGGTTGATAGAATTAAGCAAATTTGATATCGAATACTACCCTCAAGGAGAAATTAAGGGCTAAGTTGTTGCTGACTTCATCGTCGAATACACCTACAACATAAACGCTGAGACCAGGGCACAAGATGGGTTGCAAGAAGAAGCCGATCAAGAAGAATGAGTCGTGCATGTGGACGGATCCTCCACCAGCATTGCCATCAGAGGGGAAGTCGTCCTAATTACACTAGAAAAAGTTAAGCTTGAATATGCCATAAAGTTTGAGTTTAAAGCAACCAACAATGAGGCCGAGTACGAGTCAATGATCACGGGGTTGCGCCTTACTCGTGAGCTTAGGGCAAAGAGGGTAAAAGTCAAGAGTGACTCCCAGTTGGTGGTCGAACAAGTATAGGGAGAGTACGGAGCGAAGAATGATGGAATGAAACGGTATCTTGCCATGGTAAAGGAAGAGAAGTCCTAATTTGGACATTTCATCATACAATGAGTCCCCCAATGGGACAACGAAGATGCCGACAGGTTAGCCAAGCTTGCATCATCCGCCTCTAGGGACCTGATCCCGGGAGTCATCATAGAACACCTTTCCCAGCCAAGTATTGAAGTGAAGGAGGACAGGAAGGTCAACATGGTCAGTCCTGAGCCTGAATAGGCTAGTCAGATCATAAAGTACTTGAAGAGTGGCCAGTTGTTGGAATCTAACGAAGAAGCAAGAAAAATAAGGACATGGTCCAGTCGGTACTTGTTGCTCGGTGACATCCTTTACAAAAGGAGCTTCACTCTCCCCTTGCTTAGATGTTTGTCTAAGGAAGAAGTCGACTATGCACTCTGAGAAATTCACAAGGGGATATGTGGGAATCACTCGGGAGGCAGAGCTATGGTCCATAAAGCGATTAGAGCCTGATACTATTGACCCTCCATGCAAAAGAACGCCGCCCTCCTTGCCCAAAGATGCGATAAATGCCAGTGGTTCGCCAATATCCCTAAGAGGCCAAAGGAAGAATTAACCCCGATAGCCAGGTCGTGGCACTTCGCGTAGTGGGAAATCGATATAGTTAGGCCACTCTCTAAGGAGAAGGGACAAATGAGATTCTTGGTAGTAGCCATCGACTATTTCACTAAATCGGTGGAGGTTGAAGCTTTGGAAAAAATCACAAAGAAAAATATCCGGAAATTCACCTGGAAATCTATCATTTGTCTATTTGGTATCCCTTGAGTCATTATTACCGACAATGGGAAGCAATTCGTTAATACCCCATACCAGAAATTTTGTATAGGGCTCGGCATCAAAAACCACTTCTCCTCACCAGCTCACCCCCAAGCCAATGGCCAGGTGGAAGTTACCAACAGGACGTTCCTGAACTTGATTAAGAAGAGGCTCAAAAACTCAAAAGGCCTTTGGCCTAAGGAACTACTGAGTGTCCTATGGGCTTACCGCACTACTGTAAGAACTTCTATAAGGGAGACGCCTTTTTCATTAACCTTTGGGACTGAGGCAGTAGTACCGGTGGAAATCGGGATGACTACACATAGGACGAAAAACTTTGACCCGAAAAAGAATGGGAAGGGCCTCAGAAACAACCTCGACTTACTGGAGGAGAAGCGAGATGAAGTTGCCCTACGAGTAGCAGTCTATAAGAAACAAATGGTCGAGTATTATTACTCCCAAGTCAAAACAAGGAGATTCGTTGTTGGGGATCTGGTCCTCAAAAAAGTAACGCTGGCAAAGCAAGACCCAACGGAGGGAAAGTTAAAGCCAAACTGGGAAGGACTATACCGAGTGACACAATGTAATAGGCCTGAGACTTACCACCTCGAGACTACGCAAGGGGAGCCCTTACCACGACCATGGAATGTAGAACATCTGAAAAAATATTATCATTGAAATTGAGATTACAACTCCTAACTAATGAAATGTTTTGGATTATGCAGGGCCAACAGTAGTTAAAACTACCTTAACTGGGTTACAAGACTAACCCTCTAGTCACGAAGATGACCCCGAGCCACAAGATTGGTGCAACCTTCCACCTTAGGCTATAAGATTAGCCTCGGGTTACAAGACTAACCCTCTGGTCATGAGGATGACCCCGAGCCACAAGATTGGTGAAACCTTTTACCTCAGGCTATAAGATTAGCCCCGTGTTACAAGGCTAACCCTTTGGTCAAGAGGATGACCCCGAGCCACAAGATTGACACAACCTTTTGCCTCAGGCTATAAGATTAGTCCCAGGTTACAAGACTCACCCTCTAGTCACGAGGATGACCCGATCGACAGCTTCAGACTACAAGATTAGCCCCAGGTTATAAAACTGACCCCGGGGTCACGAGGATGACCCGCCTTGGGTTAAAAGACTAACCCCATGATCAAGTCAAGCGACCCTGAGTCTTCAAGTTAGGCGACCCTGAGTCTTCAAGTAGGGCGACCCCTAGACCAAGAAAGGCAAAGGAGGAACCTCATAAGACAACCTGAGTTAGGTCAAGAATAACTACATTATGGCCCTTTGCCACAAGTAACCTTTGCCACAAGTAAGTACATCTACGCTCTCCCCTATACAAGACTAAGGCCAGAATAGACACCTAAGAATTCTCGGTGACACTGAGAACCTAAGGCTTAAGCCTACAAAAGTGTGCCATCTGGAATCCTTACGTACCAGGAGTTGTATGGACCCGACAAATTTAATGCTTTGAAGATTCTTAATAAATACATATGTCATCAAAAAGTCAACCACGAGGCACCTTTATATTGAGTAAACATTATGACTAGAAACAATTAATAGGCCTACACTTAGAGAACTTGGATTGGTATTCATTCCTACTCGACTTTAAAGCGTTGACCCTGAGGAATCCTTATAATTCACCCCTCCCCTCACTACTCAGGAAATAGTTAGCCAACCCGAGAATCATTAACATTTGGTTAGGTTCTTTTTATTCCTACATACCGTTGTACGTGTAAGAAACGTAAAAATGTTGCAACAGACGTCAACACTTGAAAAATTTTTGAAGACTAGAGATGATACACAAAGAATAGCACAAAAGACTTTCATTCATATATAGAATATATTACATGTCAAAAAAAATTATTCTTTCGAGTTAACATCCCCTATTACATTTCCCAAGTTAGGTTCCCCGAGTGCAGCTACTGGCACTCCGATCGCCCCCTCGGTCGTTAACTCTTGGTCTCCCTCGGTAGCCCCCTCATCGACCATGGCATCACCTTGGCCACCCTCTTCCTCCTCATCCTCAACCTCAGTTCCTTTAGGTTGGATGAATGAAAAATCGATGTCAGGGAATCGTTCGGATGCGACGTCCTAGAATTCCTTGAAACCCTCCCAGAACAATCAGCCTTGACGAGTCCAAAAGCGTTCGAGGCTAAGTACTTGGACTCCGCCTCCCAGGAAGCTTCCTCCCACATTTATTATCTCTTCCTCTCCCTCTCGGTCTCAGCTTCGAGGCATACCCATTCCAAAATATCCTCTGTGGTCATTTTTCCTATGTCTTTGACGACCTTTTTGAGGTTGTTTTTTACCCGGATGGGCCGATTCCTTTCAGCCTCGAGCTTATTCCTGACCCGAGTGATCTCTGCCTCAGCATCTTGCAAGTGGAGACTCAGATTCTCAATGCGAGCCTCCTGCTCGACGGTCTTCTTAGCTAGGTTGGAGTAGAGTCCTTCGACCATTTCAACTTCTTCTCGAGGCTGGCAACAACAGACTTGACCTCCCCCTTGAGGGTCAGATACTCATTCCTAGTCTTGGCCAGGCGATCGAGGTTATTTCCCTGACCTATTCACATTACTTGTACCTCTTAATAGAGGTAGCCATTAGAGCCATGGTCTTTAATGAATAAAATTAAGTCAGGTCCAGGTAAAAAAAAGAAAGCAAAGTAGGAAAAATCGTAAACAAATAGTACAAGGAAAGATACAAAAACACTAATGACAGAACTTCTTACCTTGTCCATGTAGTGCATCATGTCTATATGCACACCGACCGGAGAGAAGTGCTTCTTTAGGTACTCAATATCGGAGGGAGGAACGCTCTCTAAGAGATGTGCCCCCCGGGATCAGTCCTTAGTAGCCAGGAATCTGACCCAAGGAGGGAGTCATCTGCTTCCTAGGCTGGAATAGACATAGAGTCAGGGGGAGCCGAGGTCGATGCCACGGTAGTAGAAGCAGGAGTCCTAAGGGTGGAAGAAGGGGCCATCGGAGTTGTAGGAGTAAGACCCTCGACGATGGGGGAGTTGGAGGTGGCCGGGGGAGTAGTTGGCTAAGAAGTCGCGGTCGGAACCCTGGTCGTAGGAGAAGAGGGACCCTCAGCATCCTCGTCCAAGTCGACGATTGTGATGGTGGTAGGAACATTAGTGAGAGCCAGGGGCATTTCCTCTTTTTTGAGGTTGTTGACACCCTCGCTCAGGTGGTCGTCGACTGAGCAGCCTTCTTTGCCCCCTGGGCTGCTTCCCTGATTTCCTTGGCCTTGGAGAGATAACTCCTATCGATCTTCATCATTGCATAAAAGCAAAACCTTGATCAGAGATCAATAAGGAAAAAATATAATAAAAAACAAAACAAAACAAAGTGTAGTAAAGAAATCTATCTACCCGAGTTAAGACCAAATCCACATTGAAAAAGCCGATCGGGAGTGACGAGGTCCGGGTAAGCGTGGGAGGGATCGTTTCATACCTCTTAGATACGAGCCTCTTCCTCATCAGACACCTTGTCCACTTCGAGAGCTAAGAAATAAATAAAAAGAGGTGGAGACCCAGTTAGAAAGACCCACAAAAGGAGAAAGAGAGTATGGGTAAGAGCAGTAGATTGATAGCTTACCTATTGGGCTGATTACTGACGCCCATGCCCGATTGAACTTCACCGTAGGGTCCTCACCCAGGAGGGATTCCCAGCCCTCACTGGAAATGAAAAAGTATCGGGTTCTCCACCCACTCTTTGAACTCGGAAGTGTCGTCACCAAGGTAAGTGTTGGGTCCTGACTAGAAAAAAGGAACCATCTTGGTTATTGCTCCTTTGGCTGATAGCAGTGGGAAAATTAGTTAAGGGTAAGCCAGTGTTTCCCCTTAAAA
>JAOXJP010233114.1:0-10366 GCA_025762735.1 Platanus orientalis | reverse complement strand
TATATTTATAAATAAATAGGATAATAATATTGTGAAATAAAATAATTAACCGTATATATATATATATATATATATATATATATATATGTGTGTGTGTGTGTGTGTGTGTGTGTGTGTGTATGTGTGTGTGTGTGTGTGTAAGCAGAAAGATGATAAGATAATAATATTATCATTATATATGGATGATATATTTTTAGTCAGAAATGATTTAGATATGATTAATAAGACAAAATCATACTTGAGATCTCAGTTTGAGATGAAAGACATGGGTGAAACATCTTATATACTAGGTATTAAGATATATAGAAATTAAGGCTCGAGGATGTTATATTTAGATTAATAGATGTATCTTGAGAAGATTATTAAGAGATTTAGAATGGAAGGGTATAAACCTATTACTACACCTATTGTTAAGGGACAAAAACTAGACAAATCAATATGTCCACAAAATGGTTAGGAAAAGATCATAATGGCTAAGGTACCATATGTTTAATTTATAGAAAGTTTGATGTGTGCAATGATTTGTACCTGTGGGCATCGAGAAAAATAGGGGGAGGCTCACACTTCTCCCGAGTTCCCTTTTCTGCTCATTCCCCCACTTTGCAAGCTATGACATCTCTAGTGTCTACTTTGGTGTTTAATTGAGGAAAATTATGGTTTATTAAAGGGATGTTAAAGTTTGGTCACATGACTGGTTGATGTCAGTCTTTTTGGGAGTTGTCACCGACCCGGGTTTTCCGATGGAGTTGGACATCGGCTTCCTTTCTAAGACAAATGAAGTATAGAATTGGAGGTCTAGAGGATTAACTCCTAGTACTAGTCTGGTTCTCTAAAGAATAAGGGAAGTTATTTTGTTGTGGTTGGAAAAAGTGTTAGGCACCCTAACTACCCACCTTTTTAGGGTGGCTTCTCGTAGCATGTATGTCATAAAGTGTCATAGGGTTATGTGCATGTTAGATGTAAAGTTATTGGTCTATACTAACCCTGTGGTGTGATCATTGTAGTTTCACTTGAGACATAATCTTAAGCTACCTACATACCCAATCTTGTATGGTTCGGTGTTCCTAGGGTTTTGTCAGGATCAAATTGCATATAGTTCTAGGGGTTTGTTGTGTGAGTAAATCTTGGTAGTCAAGTACGTTTGACTATGAGAGTGATCCTAGTAGGTTCATTTTAGTTTATTTATATACTTACAGAGTACTCCTCGTTGTTGAAACACGTTAATGAAATGGGGGTCGTGACTATGTTATACCAATTTGAGTGTGTTTTAAGGACCTAATTGGGTTATAACCAAGTCCTAGGGGCTTTAGGTCGTAAACCACTACGACATGACCCTAGGATAAGGTAGAGACCATAAAAGGTTGGAACAGGTTAAAAGGCATAATAATTAGGTAGGATGACTCAGCCTGACCACGCAAACATAGTAGCCACGACACCGGTGTTGTCTCCAAGGTAAAGTTCAGGTGTCAGATTCACTTGAGATTTATAAGTATATAGTTAACCTTGGATTGATTTTTGAAATTGAAAGGGGTACTTGCAATGATGGATTCTCTAGGCTATGTATATGCATGCATATATACATATGTAAAACTAAAAGGAGACATATGTAGTTAAATGGGATGAAATGGTTTGAGAGATAACATAGAAAGATTAATAAACAAGAATTAAAGAATGAAACTAAGTTAGAAATCAAACTTCCTACCAACACCTCAAGCATCATTCCTGGATATCCTACACTCTAACGGCCAAATAACTCTACACAAAACTCAAAAATAAGTGTGGTTAGTCTCTTTGGAAATCTGAGAGAGAGATATTTCTAATAACATATTATGATTATGGTTTTGGTTTGATGTCTAAAAGTACAAAACACCTGAACTTTTTGCCAATGTCTAAATTTTTACTTGATATTAAAATTCAGGCTTCAGGCTTAGACAGTCCACACTCCAACAGCCATACTTTTCTCCACAAAACTCAGAATTTAGTGAAGTTAATTTCTTTGGAAGGCTGATAAAGATATCTTTCCAATGATATATTATGGGCATTGTTTTTTCCTGACGTCTAAAAGTGAAAAATATGCCTAAACTTTCTGACGCATGAATTTTAATTCTTAATTCACATTAAAATTTAGGCATCAAGCCTAGACAAAAGTCTAGCAGCTTGGTATTGGCCATTTGGACCCCCTATAGGGGTAATTTTTTTTTTTTTTTTTGAAATTTAAACTACCATAGAAAATAATTCTAAGAGCATGGTGTAATAAACTAGATTAAAATTCAAACTGCAAAAATCATAAAAAATTCTAAACTACAGGTTGGTAAGGAAATAACACAGAACTAGTTTTTGGGACAGATTTGAGGGGAGTGTTTCAAGACCAAAAACTGTTTTAAAATTCACCAAATTGTTATCAGAGGTAGGCTACCATCCCATAAGCCTACCATTAAAATTTGAGCCAATTTAGCTCTTTAGAAAAATCATACAAAAATAAACCATGGACTATGGTAAAAATAAAGTGCAACAGAGACAGGTTTTGTCTCTACTGTGTAACCCTCTTTGAGACGTGATTAACAAAAGTAATTCAAACAAAAGGAAGCATGATTAAGAACTAAAAATGATTAATTAACTACTGATAGGATTAGGGTTAAGGCTTACCTTGCTTAGGGATTGGGATTAGGACTTAATCACTTAAGCTTTTCCCTCCTTTTCTCTTCTTTCTATCCTTTACTTTCTACCTCTTTTTTCCTCAAAACAAACCACTCTATTTGGCACCAAAATTGAGCTATTTATAGAGTTTGAGAAGTGGGTTTAAGGGATAGGATCTAATCTAGGAGCAAAGGGAATCAAAGGCTATAGATTACATGGTGTGGGGAGCAAGGCTCCTCTCTTATTGGAGGAGACTAATCTAGGGCTAAGATTAGAGGTTGGGAGATAAGTGAGAGATCAAGGGTTAGGATTAGAATTAGGGTTTATAAAAATGGAGGGTTGGAATAGAGTTTAAGGGTTGGTTGAATCAAGGGTGGAGAATAAAGCTTAACCACAAAACTACTCACTTTGATTGGTTGAAGGTAATCAATGATTGGGGTAGCTTGTGCTAGATGAAGGGATGGATATGAGAAGCATAGATATTTGAATTTCAGATTTTGATCCTAGAGAGGGTGCACAAAGGTGTATGAGAGCAAGGGTTGAGCTGTAGCTTGGCCACAACTTTATTCAATTTGATTAGTTGAAGCAATCCAAAGGCTAAGATGGTTTGTGCTAGATCTATGGTTGCATGAGAGAAACATAGATATTTGAAATTCTAATATTTGAATCTTAGTAGGGGTACATGGGGTGTACAAGATCAATGGTGGAGAATAAGACTTGGGGAGAAAACCATCTTCTTTGATTGGTTGGAAGAAATCAAGGGCTAAAATGGCTTATGCTAGATCTAGGGTTGCATGAAGGATTCATGAATATTTGAAATTGATCTTAGAGGGGGTACATAGGGTTCACAAGAGAGATCCTCATCCAAGGGTGTGGGCCTAAAGCTCTTAATGTAAATGTATTAATGAGCTAAAATTCAAAGGAAATGAGCTCAGTAATCTCAAATGAATTAATGCCACAGGAAAAAAAAATATTACTTGGTTACCTCACTTTTTTGGTTCCCATGCTCGAAAATACGCAAACTCAAAGTATGTTTTCGAAGTCTCGAATATTCTGCTCACAATGGATCAATCATAAACAAATTACGATAAGGGTAGATTAGTGAAATAGGTTTTTATTGACCTTAAAAACTCTTAAATAATTATTGAAAGGGTAAGATGATGAAATTGATCTTTGAGGTCTTCAGACAAAAGATGACCCTCATGTTTTGTGAGACACAACTTCAAACCACTTTGACTTATGGAACCTAAACAGGAAATTGTGCTCAAGATTCTCTTTTTGGAAAATGGGAAAATCTTGACTGAAAATGCCCTTGGAATTGTTGGAAGTCTGAGTGGAAAAATCTGCGTTCATTGAGTATTGAAGTTTAGAGAGTCTAGAATTCACAGGAACTGATGGCTTAACCATTAAATTCTCAGACAATCTCTGAGAGCTTTTCAAAGAGGGGTCACTTGATGATTGAGAGTGACAATAGCTCACTAGAGAATTGTGATATTGAGCTAGTATACATTTACCATTTCCCTGGTTTGGGAAACAGTCTTTTAAAGACGGGAAAAAAACTAAGAAAATGGGCTTGACCTAGTATAATTTTGAGTCCAGGAGAGTTCTCAGGTATTCACTATGTGCTAAATATAGACAAAAGGTGTTTTGACCTAATTTGGACAAAATGTGGTGATTAGGCTTGTAGTACTTCCGAATGGATCTGCTTGGGGTTACAATCTTTTAAAGGCCTTAGAGTCGCCTAGAAGTGACCACTAACAAACTGGATTTTAGATTTCTAGTGAATTCCTAGGGTTCAGTCAAAGACTTGACACTTTGCCTATATGTACTATTCATTTTGAAGTAATTAGTGGAATTTGAGTAGATTAGTCTTGTAAATGCTCTTGTCTATTAGGGTTTTTTTTTAAAGGCCTTGCCAATCTGGAGAGACGAGCACTAATTAATCAAGATTTAGTCATTTAGGGAACACTCGGGACTCATAAAGGTGAAGTGTAGCCAAAACTGAATTTTTACCCCTTAGGGAAGATGTGAGACTTTGAAGGGGTTGAGACTTCAAATGCCTTTTTTCTAAGAGATCACTTTTTTAAAGTAAGGAAAAAACTAAGAGATAGCCACTGACCATTCTGAATTCAGATGTCGGGTGAATCTTTGAGAGTTTTTTTAGGGTGAATATGTTCTATGATAAGTTCCTTGAAGGTGGTTGAAATTGGGGTCTGCAAGATCTAACATGACACCATTCAGGTAATGGGAGAACCTTTGTGGTTTCTTTGAGGGTCCAAGGGTGTATTTCAAAGGCAAAAAGGGTAAAATGGTAATTTTTTCTCTTGTGATGCTTCATTGAGAGAATGCTTATGGAGGTTGAATTTTTTTGAAGGAAATGTATTTGGTAATCTTAAATGAGGACCTCATAGTCCCATTGACACTTTTTAAAGAATTCGGGTTTGACCTAGAATGGTGTATTTGGGTTGATCTTTGTGATTGCACCGCAGATGGTATGATATGAATAATGTTTTTCATGACCAAAATATCTAGGGAAGACTTCACAAGGGATGCCTAACCTCCTAGAGTCTAGGCTTTTTCTTCCTAAACCAGGATTGCTTAAGGTCTTGATGCCTAAGTGCTACTTTGATGTTCTTTTCATTCCTTAGATGACCTAAGTTAAAATTTGGCTGTTGATAGATGCCCCTCTTTGGTATATGTGTCTTCTCCATATGTAGTAAAGAAAGAAGTACCATAATTTTGACTTAGGCAAGACAATACCTCTTCCTTGCATTCAACTCATGGATATCAGGTGGGTAGTTTTGAAAATATAAAACAACTTTGGTTAAGAAAACATGCTAGGCTGAAATTTGTCTCTAACCTTGTGGATCAGGGTTTTGAAAATGGTTTTCTTTTTGAAATGCCTTCTTGAATTGAGAGTTAACTCTTTTGGTGTTTTGTAAATAACTTTGAAGGCATCCACAATTTAAAAATGGGCATCAACCAATAGAGAGATTCTCTTTTGGTTTGAAAATAAGGTTTATTTGTGAGTTGTATGCAAGCAATTAATACTTTTTCTAACCTCAAGGGTGTTGCTATTAGCACATGCACTGCATCAAGAGAGATGTAGGTCATCGACATAAGACACAAATGCTTGAAAATATTGTGGAAAATATATCATGGAAAAGCTATAAATCATACAAACAATCTGAAGTCTAAGAACATGACAAAGTTAGTAGAATACCACAAATTGCATGAAAATAATCAAACATATAGTTGCCTTTAGAAATTGTTAAGTAGGTCTTATGTTCAATTAGAATTGATTGTTATGTCATGAATGCAGATGATTTGAGATGATATGCTGAGAATGTTGATGAAAAAAGAGGATTGTTAGTGATGTTAGTTGTTAGCTAAATGTTGCTTTGCCTCCATTTTAATGAGCCTGCATTTGATTGTGCTTTGATTATTGGTGACATGACAACTTTGTCTAAGCTGAGAAATATGTTTAATGACCTTTATCTAGGTTAAATGATTCATGGGAATTTTGGAAGAATGTGTGATCACTTTTTCAAAGCTGGGAGATTTATTAAAGACCCTCAATCTTCTGCATTTGACTCAAGTGAGGGTCTTTAACTCTCGGTTTGACCAATATTAAGAATTAATAAATCTCCCGGCAATAAAATAGCATACCTTATCTTTGGAGAACTAAATCAGTATTAAGAATTAATCCTCTAGACCTTCAGGTCTAGACTTCTTTTCTAGGAGAAAAGAAGTCAATATCCAACTCTATCGAAAAGCCCAAGTTGGTGGTGACTCCCAAAAAGCCTGGCATTAGCCAACCATGTGACCAAACTTTAACATCCATTTAATAAATTATCATTTTCCTCAATTAAACACCAAAGTAGACACTAGAGATGACAAAGCTAGTGAAGTGGGGGAAGGAGCCGATTAGGGAACTCGAGAGCAGTGTGAGCCTCCCCCTATTTTTCCCGATGTCCACAAAATGGTGACTCCCAATGGAAATGTTGTGTCTTTCATTTCCCAACATTTTCAATCTCATGCTGCAGTAGGTTCGGCGAGGACCCTACATCTTGCCTCACATGAAAAGGTCGTAACCTTCGACATATTAGATTGTCTACTTGGGCATAGATAAGTGTTGTCTTTGTTTCATAGCCTATGTATCATACCAATCATGTTCGGAAATTGGATGATTGAAACAAGTACATAGCACGGATCTCTCATGATCTCTATGGTTTTTGGAGTAAACCGAAAAACCGCCTAACATGCCCCGACTAGCCGCTGTAGGTTCAGTGAGGACTCTACATCTTCTATCTCATAAGAAAATGCTACAACTTTCAACTTGCTGATTATCTATTCGAACGTAGACAAATGTTGTTTCATTCTTAAGTAGCCTATGTATTATTATTTTCATGAAATAAACCCTTAAAGGTTGTCATGAATAATACGTACCATTCTCAAGTAGCCGATGTATTATTATTTTCATGATATAAACCCGGCTTATAAACACGACCCATTGCTGAGTTGAGAGATATGACTTATTGACCTTCTCAAGCCAGAAGATTTATTTAATGACCCTTTTTCGAGTCAAACAATTCACAACTCATGTTTGAGCCTAGAGAATATAGGTTGTCGACTTTTTCTAAGTCAGAATATTTATTTAACAACTCTCTTCCGAGTTAAATGATTCATGACCCATGGTTGAGCTGAGAGAATATGGATTGTCGACTTTTTCTAAGATGGAAGATTTATTTAACGACCCTCTTCCTAGTCAAAAGACTCATGACCCATGATTGATCCGAGTGAATATGGATTGTTAACTTTTCCTAAGTCAGAAGATTTATTTAACGACCCTCTTCCAAGTCCAATGATTCACGATCCATGGTTGAGCCGAGAGAATATGGATTGTTGGCTTTTTCTAAGCCAGAAGATTTATTTAACAACCCTCTTTGGAGTTAAATGATTCATGACTCATGGTTGAGCTGAGAGAGTATGACTTACCGACCTTCTTTAAACTGGAAGATTTATTTAATGACCCTCTTCCGAGTCAAATGATTCATAACTTATGGTTGAGCAAAGAGAATATAACTTATCGACCTTCTCTAAGCCTGAAGATTTATTTAATGACCCTCTTCCAAGTCAAACGATTCATGAGAAATTAACCAGATATGCATTTGTAGGATGATGACTAAAGGTTTTTGGGATGAATTAACAAGAGATTGATTTTAATGAACTTGATCTTGAGAGTGTTGTATTAATCATGATGACCTTTGAGGGCTTATGTCATGAAAATAGTAATATATAGGCTACTTAAGAATGCTATATATTATTCATGATGACCTTTAAGGGTTTGTGCCACAAAAATAATAATACATAGGCTACTTGAGAATGCTATGTATTATTCATGATGACCTTTAGGGGTTTATATCATGAAAATAATAATACATAGGCTACTTGAGGATGCTACATATTATTCGTTACAACTTTTAAGGGTTTACGTCATGAAAATAATAGTACATATGCTACTTGAGAATGAAACGATATTTGTTTATGCTTAAGTAAACAATCAGCAAGTTGAAAGTTATGGCCTTTTCTTATGAGACAGAAGATGTAGAGTCCTAACTAAATCTTCATTGGCCTATTAGGACATATCGGGAGGTTTTTCGACTTACTCCAAAAACCATAGAGATTGTGAGAGATATGTGCTACGTAGTTTCAATAATCCAATTTGCAAACATCATTGGCATGATACATAGGATATGGAATGAAGACAACACTTATCTTTACCCTAGTATACAATCTAATATGTCGAAGGTTACAGCCTTTTCATGTGAGGCAAGATGTAGGGTCCTCAGCGAACCTATTGCAGCTTGAGATTGAAAATGTTGGGAAATGAAAGACACATCATTTCCATTGGGAGTCGCCATTTTGTGGACACTAGAAAAAATAGGGGGGAGGCTCACACCGCTCTCAGGTTCCCTTTTCAGCTCCTTCCCCCACTTCATTGGCTATGCCATCTCTAGTGTCTACTCTGGTGTTTAATTAAGGAAAATGATGATTTATTAGACGGATGTTAAAGTTTGGTCACATGGCTGGCTGATGCCAGGCTTTTGGCAGTCACCACCAACTTAGGCTTTTCGATGGAGTTGGACATTGGCTTCCTTTCTAGAAGAAAGAAAATCTAGATCTGGAGGTCTAGAGGATTAATTCCTAATACTGGTCTAGTTCTCCAAAGAATAAGGTAAGCTGTTTTATTGCTGTTGGGGAAGGTGTTAGGCACCCTAACCATACCTTTTTAGGGTGGCATCTCGTAGCATATATGACATAAAGTGTTATAGGGTTGTGTTCATATTAGATGTAAAGTTAATGGTCTAGACCACCCCTGTGGTGTGATCATTGTAATTGCATAGTTCAATGTTCCTAGGGTTTTGTCGATATCCAATTGCATGTAGTTCTGGGGGTTTCTTGTGTGTGCAAATCTTGATAGTT
Organism: Platanus orientalis; assembly: GCA_025762735.1. NCBI lineage: Eukaryota > Viridiplantae > Streptophyta > Magnoliopsida > Proteales > Platanaceae > Platanus > Platanus orientalis. The sequence goes on along the minus strand of JAOXJP010233114.1, from coordinate 1,243 downwards.
AAGTATGTCTAACTGTGAGAGTGATCTAGGGTAAGTTCATTTTAGTTTATTCATATACTTATAAAGTACTCCTCATTGCTTAAACATGTTAGTGAAATGGAGGTTGGGAGTATGTCATACCAATTTGAGTGCGTTTTAAGGACCTAATTTAGCTATAGCCAAGTCCTAGGGTCTTTAGGTCATGAACCATTGTGACATGACCCTAAGATAAGGTAGAGACCATAAAATATTGGGAAATGTTGAAAGGCAATGATTGGATAGGGTGACTCAACCTGACCACTCTGATGTAGTAGCCACAGTAGTGACGTTGTCTCCTAGGTAAAGTTCGTGGGTCAGATACACTTGGGATTTACAAGTGTATAGTTAACCTTACTTTGATTGATTTTTGACATTGGAAGGGTTACTTGCAATAATGGGTTCTCCAAGTTATGTATATGCATACATATATACACATGTAGAACTAAAATGAGACATGATAGAGACATATGTAGTTATATGGAATGGCATGGTTTTAAAGATAACCTAGAAAGATTAATAAAAAATAATTAGAGAATGAAACTAAGTTGAAAATCATAGTGCCTGAATTTGGCTTCAATGTCTAACTTCTTGCTAACGCTTGAATTTTAATGCTTGGATGACCCACACTCCAACGGCCATATCTCTCTCCATAAAATTCAGAAATGGGTGTGGTTGGTCTCTTTGGAAATCTGACAGAGAGATATTTTCAATGATATATTATAAGCACAGTTTTGATCTGACTTCTGAAAGTGAAAAACACCTGAACTTTTCGTTAATGCCTAAATTTTACTTGATATTAAAATTCAGGCATCAAGCCTGGATAGTCCGCACTCCAATGGCCATATATCTCTCCATAAAACTTAGAATTAAGTGTGGTTGGTCTCTTTGGAAAACTAAGAAAAATATCTTTCAAATGATATATTATAAGCATGGTTCTTTTCTAACACCTAAAATTAAAAAATACGCCTAAAATTTCTTATGTCTGACATTAAAATTCAAGCATCAAACCTAGACAAAAGTCCAACAGCCTGGTCTCGGCCATTTGGACTAAAGGAAGTTTACAATTCTTGAACAAAGAAATTAATAAAATTCATTTAAACAACCACATATCTACATATGCTTTCCCATAATCATCATATAAATCTCTAAGATCTAATCTTAAATGAAGTTTAAGAAGAATACCTCAATGGCTAAACCGGACACAAGAATCCAATCCGACCTGGTC